>JAHPZR010030817.1:0-17500 GCA_019787425.1 Platygyra sinensis
ACATCTCTCCAATATGACAACAGTGCATATAGCTTCTTTGAGGCATAGTGCTTGGCTTCAATAATTATTAAAAGCATTCTAGGAACCAGTATATTCAATGACAGTGTAACACACACTTATCTCTGAGCAGTACTGTAAATGTGTACTATTATTCATTTTGTTTGAACATCATTTTGTTTTATACAGTTGATCCTTGTTGGGGATCACTGCCAGCTGGGACCTGTAGTGATGTGCAAGAAAGCAGCCAAGTAAGAAATGGTTCTTTAAGATTGCTGTTAGTACAACTTTACATTTTAGTTTTCATAACATCCAGCAGTAGCTGCCAGCGTTATAAAAACAAGCTGGTGACCACAAGAGTTCTGCTGCCTTCAGACTTGTTACATATGTAGAACTGAAGGAACTTGCAGCCGCTAACTTGTCACAGCCACCTACAATTCAAGCTGTAGACTTCAGATTATATTGAAAGCTAAGATGTACATGCACTAAATTTGTAGTTAACCTGTACTTAGCTGTGAACTGTATTTTGATATTTATTAGTGCGGGGCTGTCCCAGTCACTGTTTGAACGTCTGGTGGTTCTTGGAATCCGTCCCATTCGTCTGCAAGTCCAGTATCGCATGCACCCTGCCCTCAGTGAGTTTCCATCCAACTTGTTCTATGATGGAACTCTTCAGAATGGAGTTACTGTTGGTAAGTGTGAACATTACATCATAATATTTTTTGTACATGTACATTTATTTGAGTACACTCAGGGAAACTTTCAGAACTGCTAATCAATTTGTTTCCTTGTGCAAACAGTAAACAGCAACAGGTTGAGATTTTCATTTATAGCATAAACAAAGTGTTATTGCATTGATGAGCTTGAGGACTGATGCCTTCAAGGATTGTAGTAGTCGAAATGTGATGAATTTTTTCTATGGTGAAGAAATATTGTTTGACATTCCTGGATTTTCTTATTTCCTTCAGCTGAGCGTCAGCAGTCTGGAATTGACTTTCCATGGCCGGTTCCCGACAAGCCAATGTTCTTCTATGCCACCATGGGCCAAGAGGAAATTGCCTCCTCTGGAACATCTTACCTCAACAGGTTAACTAATTGATTTTTAATCAATCTATTTGTTTGTTTGTGTTTGTTTGTTCACACAAACTCAAATCTAGTTCAACTTTATAAACATTGAAAACTAGTATTTTTTCAAGACATTTTTTACCAGCAGTTACATGCCTTTTTTATCCTCTACCTAAAAACTTATTTTTTAAAAAAATCAGCACAGTTTCTATCATCTGAAAGCTTGCATTAATGTAACCAGAATATTGCTAACTTATTTTCAGTGAATGCATAATATGTAAACAAGAGTTGCTTCTTCTGCAGGACTGAAGCAGCTAATGTAGAGAAGATTGCCACCCGATTCCTTCGTGCTGGAGTGAAGCCTGAGCAGATTGGAGTGATCACTCCATATGAAGGCCAGAGAGCCTACCTTGTCCAGTACATGCAGTTTAGTGGATCTCTTCATGCCAACCTTTACCTGGTAATCAAACCCTCTGAATTTACTGCAACCAAGTGGTTGTCATATGAAAGTTTCTTTGTTTTACTTCAAGGCAATATACACTAGTTGCTTATTTTCATTGTGACACATATATCCTAAATTTATTTGTTATAATAGGAAATTGAAGTGGCCAGTGTTGATGCATTCCAAGGACGAGAGAAGGACTACATTATCCTGTCTTGTGTCCGATCCAATGAACACCAGGTATACATTGAGTAATTATGAACATATATGTAGTCATCGAATCCTTTGAATGCTTCATGATTGAAGATTTTAACTGCATTGAATGTACTGGTAGTTGCTCTTCTATGAACTGGAACTCTTTTTAAACCCAGCTCAATTTTATTTATTTTTTCTGACTGGGAAGGTGTTTGTTATTCTTGGTGATGTGTTATGTTTCTGTTTGGTTGTAGGGCATTGGTTTCTTGAATGACCCAAGACGTTTGAACGTAGCCTTGACCCGAGCCAAGTAAGTCTTGCTTTAGTTTGAAGACAGTAAGCACATCATATTAGTAATGCAAAGTACCCCGTTGTTAACATGAGTTTGTTTCCGCTGCAGGTATGGCATTATCGTCATCGGCAATCCTAAGATTTTGTCCAGGGTAAGTTTTTACAAGTAGAAATAAACAGTATTGCTTTTTCTTTCACTTCATGGAAAGAAGCACGTGATTATAACATACATCCCCATGCACTGACAACTAATGAAACTCTTCTGCATATCAAGCAGTCCTCACCAACATGCTTTAATATATCTAGGGGACACCCTATGTAAAGTTGTGTTTCTCTGTGGAGAGAAATTCTCTGACCCATAATTGTTTGACTCTGTTATGATTTTTGTAGCAACCTCTTTGGAATCACCTGTTGAACTACTACAAAGAGAACAAGACATTGATGGAAGGTGAGTTTGAATTCCACTCTGCTTCTGGTATTACTTGTCCTTGAATCTTTTGTACGATATGCTGTAACTAAACAAGAATTTGAGTTTATGGCTTTGTGTGCTTTGCAGGACCCCTGAACAACTTGAAAGAAAGCATGATCCAGTTTAGCAAGCCAAGGAAGCTTGTCAATCGCACCAATCCAGTAAGACAACTTCTACATATAGACAACTTCTATTTAGACAACTTCTATTCTACAACTTCTGTTTTTCATTCAAAAAAATCTTCTTTGACAATACCTTATTGTAGGAAGTTTGCACTTGTGTTAATTAATGCAGTTTAATTTAACGTGATTTGACGAGGGGAATTGTTCAAAGTAAGGGACATTTTTTCAAATAAGAGTGTAAAACTTGAAGTTGAATGTACTGTAATTGCTGCAAATGGTACAAACACCACTTTTCATCAACACAAAAGTAACAAAGAACCATCAGATCAAGAACGATTTTGCAATAGCAATAAATAGACTGTGGGAATAGTAAGAGGACAATTCTATCATCTAACGTCTTCTTTATGCCTGTGTTGTCAGTAGATGTGTAACAGACTTAGATCAGGAAAATAAGAGAAAATACAGGTGACATGAGCAGGCCTCCTAAAAAGAATAAGTTGGCATTGTGTTCGAAGTGTTCCAACTAACTAAATGGGAATATTTGAAAGTCGACTCAAGTTACCTGAGCTTCAGTAAGTTAGAAATAAAATGCCTTGATGGCATTTTCATATAAAGAGATACCCGCCTTGAATTATCTCCAGTTTGATCTTAGGAGCATGAAAGGTTACGTTTAAGTACCCATTTATTAAATACGTGTAATAATTACAGGTTAACGCACTCGACGAGTGAATTATCGGGATTTACCTGCACGAGTTCACTAACAATGAACAAGAAATTTCAATACCGCACGAGGCCGTGTATTGAAAATTTCGAGTTCATTGTTAGTGAACGAGTGCAGGTATTAAAATCCTGATAATTTACGAACAATGAGTGCGTTAACATTTTTATTATTCAAATTGAATACACTGCAAACAAAAAATCGTCAAACTTTGAGTCAGCCGAAGCCATGGTGTAATGACAGTGGTGTATAGAATTTACACCACGGCTATAACACCACGATAATGACATCATGGAAGTTGTTTCGTCACAACCCAGTGTCACGTGGCACAAATCAACCAACCAGAGAATCGGAATTCGTACAGTGTATGAAAGTTGAATAATAATAAATGAATAAATAATGATTTCATTAACATGTCCGTCAAAAATGCAGCAGAGGAAATTTCCCCCGGTTTTTTGTACTAAGAATTTTTGTTGTTTTCACCTCAGGGTGGCCGTTTCATGAGTAGCACCATGTTTGATGCACGTGAAGCTTTGATCCGTGGCAGTGTCTATGACAGACAGATGCCTACAGCACCCATGGATCCTGCTGCCTTCCACGACACTTACTTCCACACTCATGACCGTCTGAGCTACATCGGAGCTGAACGTACCATCCCACCTGCTGCTGCTGCAAGAATCCCAGTACCTGTGGGAATGTTTATTCCCCCTGTACCACCCCCTCATCACTCTTACTTTGGCCAGGTAGGTTACCTAAAAGCTAATATCTTAACTGTCGCTTCCTTAATGCATCCACACATTAATACTGCTCAGAAGCGTTTATTACAATGGTCACGCACCAGGGTTTGATCCGTACACTTTAAAGTTGGAACCACCTTTTACAGCATAATAAAGAGTACCACATGAAAGTACTGCTCAGAAGCTCTTATTTGCAATGTCACACTTAAGAGTTTCATTCACGAACTCGAAACTTCAAACCTCACTACTCGAATGTAGGATCCCAAAAGTATAAATATGTATTCAAGCCCTGTACAATGTTTATTTCTCTCTTAGCCTCTTGCTGGTCGTATGCCTCATGGTCGGCCAGTCCAGCAGCCCAGGCAGCGCAATCAGCGCAATCATCATCATCACCAGCCTATGGCATACGCACCACACATGCCAGCCAGCCAGGCCAGTCAGGTATGCTGCTCGTACCTCTTGTGTTTATTTATTTCATGTTTTTTTTGGGGGGGAACTATATTTTTACACCGTCCGGTACAAGTTTTAAATCTAGTGGGACATTTGGAAATTAATAATACTGCTACCGTAAATACTCGCTTCTGATTGGTTGGAAGCTGATCAATTTATCCCAAATTGTATCGATAACTGAACAATTAAATTTTAATTGTATCGGTCGCATTTGATCGGATAAATTCAGGTTTGCCGTTGACGACAAACAAAAAAGCTTGGCATGAAGAAGCAGTAGTAAACAAAAACAAAAACAAAATCGACCGAAACTTAGCTACCCAGATATTTGGAGAGAAAAAATCCGAAAGCCATTGAAAATCTCTCGCTCGAAGAACTTGAAGAGGTTCTCGGAGATTTCTACACCGAATTAAAGTAGTTACACAAAAAAGACAGCATCTGCGGGCCAGAGTACCGAAGACTACGGGGCGCATTTTGGTGTAAGAGGAAGGCAAGAAAACTTCAACTCTCGCAATGAACACTTCAAGTCTGCAAAAAATGACAATGGCCGCGCGTATGTCATGTTTGCCGAGTCAAACCCCACAAAGATGAGAATATCTACCCTAAAGCTTCAAGGAAGGATGGTCGTTCCAGGAATGGCGGCGACTAGTGAGAAAAACGTCCAGCTGGCGTTTCTGAACCACCAAGCAAAGCAATTAAAGTCCATGGTTTGAAAATCTTAAAAACTTACAAACCTTGTTGACGAATACTTTGAACTAGTCTTCCCGCTTCAACTTCACTTGTGTTTGCACGGTTATCCTCAATTTTCCCGAATGAACTCGTCCTTGTATCTTTAGCTCCTTGTCATAGTTTAAATCAAGGCTGTAAGCGTTTCTCAAAACGTTTTCACGCAAGTTGTAAACAAAATAAAACGCTTTTTGATACCGCCTCGACTGGTTTCGACGTGCAATTCCTTTCCTGTACATGTTGATTATTCATCAAAAAGTCGCTCATGCGTTCAGAGTTTTGACAGCTTCAAAGCCAATGAAATTGTACTTAATGTTACAAACTGCTCGTCTATGTGGCTCAGTCGTTTTCGAAAGAAAAATATCGTATGGAAAACTTTGGCGAAAATTAAAGTGACAAAATTAAACTAACTTATTTTATCATACCTTTGCTTCATTCTAGCAACCCTCTATAGCAAAACGACGTCAGCCAGAAGCTTGTATTTACGGTTGCCGTATTATTAAAAGGAAATAGGTCTTCTTTCTCGAAACAATTAGGGATTAATTGTACTTGTGAACAGATCGGACTTTTTCTAATTTCCACTCGTGGCTGCGGCAGCCACTCGTGAAAATTACTAAAAAGTCCGATCTATTCACGCGTACAATTAATCCCTAATTGTTTCTCGAACAGACCGATTTCCTATACTAATCTGCGCTCTCTGGTTTAACCGTTGACTTGTGATTTTTCTCTTCGTCACAGGATGCTTCACAGCCTCTGTCCCAAGGCCCACTCACTCAAGGTGGTATGTCTATGAGTCAGCCCATGGCGTCACAGCCCTTGTCACAGCCAGACCTTTCTCAGGTAACTCCGTGTCTGTATGTCTCAGTTTCTCTCTTAATCTGGCAGAGTACAAAGCTTCAGAATCGAATCTCAGGTTCGCTCTCATGGGGATGAATTAAATGCATCTAGAGAAGTATCCAGCTTACCTGTGGTAGAGGTACAAGTTGCACCTTACAGGATTACTTATTAAACTGACGTACTGTTACATTTAATTTTTCAGGACAGCTACTTGGGAGACGACTTCAACCTAAAATCCCAAGCGGACGCGGTGTTGTCCCAGGACTCCACCTACCAAGGGGAGAGGGGAGGTTACATGAACTCCTTACCAGACTACTCCCAGCCAAACTATGCCTCCCAATACTGAGGAATCGGCCTCCCGGCTGATAAGGGGGCAAGTCACCATCTGGCAGCCGTTATCAAGGCAACCAGCAGGTAACGCCTTGCTAAAGCCGCACCCTTGAAATGCCCCGCACCGAGGGTGTGGCACTCGCCTAAACCTTGAAGAAAAACGAGAGCAGAGAGAAACGAGAAGAGAAGAGAAGAGAATTTTTTGGCCGCTTTTACAAACGGCAGATCTTAACGGTTTTGACGCCGCAAAAGGGAAACACGGATGTGTGGAACTTGGACTTTGTTTTTAGACGGTTGTTGATCTGAGGGACAGAAAGTCTCGCTTGTTTTAAACAGGACAAACGACATGCTGTGAGATGATGCAGTATTACCTAACTGTGATTTTTATCGCCCTATGGGTGACAAAACTATACAAAAGACGGCAGAAGGCTTCTTTCCAACAGTCTTGAAGATCTGGCATTTGGCATTTCTTGTGCTTCATCTACTTATCGACACTTGGCAGCTAGCTTGTGCTTCCTTCTTAGAGCTCTTATCATGTCAAAGAGACTGAACAATCTCTGCTAAAAGCTTATGCAGAGAAGTCGCTAATAACTCGACTCTGAACAGAACACGCAAATCTTGCCGGCTTCTACTTCTCTGCTTTTTCGCATAAAGAAACTGCGAGGCGTCTTCAACCAGTTGGAATTGAAGTTGTGGACGTTCTGTTGGTTGAGTGGGAACATTTCAGCTGATGATCCAGCTTAATAGAGCAGGAATTGTTGTTAGGTGGTTGGTCGTTTTCTTGGAAGCCAGTCAAGTTGAAATTCCAACATCTCCTATGCAAGAGATGTTGCGTGCGTGGATGCCCGTTTTGGGTTGGACTTGTTTTAGTACGTTAACGGAAGACTGTGGTTAACACAAGCTCTGGAATGTCGCTGAACCAGCAGTTAAACAAGCACATATCGCATGTTAGTTAGATCTTTGACTAAAGCCTTTTTGAGTTAGATCAGAAGGGGTGAAGTGTATTGAAACTGACAGGACTGTGCCTTCTTTATTGTACCCCATTGCCAACAATGTATCTGTGGTTGAATCGCCATAGAAGTGATCTTGGAGTTTCAAGATGACCGGCTTCCGTAATAAGCTTTTCCTGCTATTTTCCTACAACTTTTCATAAAAGAGTAAACGGAAGTTAGCTTTAAACTTTGCTTTAGTTTTATTTTCTTCCTGCCATTGCTGTCTTCAGAAAAAAGTGCGTCGTGAACTTTTGATGGAACATTGAATTTTTAACTCGGTTTTTCCCTCCTGAAAGGAAAGTTTTTTAAGATCCCTGCAAACGATGGGCGCGCGTACCGTGAAGTTCATTGATGGGAGGTGTGTGTGTTACTGCACCCTCTGTCACGTGTTTTTGTTTTTTTGATTGTATCTTTTGATTCTTATTTGATTAGTGGTGTTTGTGTTGATCGTGTTTTACCATTGCCCTGTTCAATGTATTATACATTATTTTAGGGCATGCATACTATATGTAATCAAACATTTTTCATATTAATCAGGTTTTAGTAGTGTACTTGCAATATGGGTCGCTGTTATTTCACGATTGCACTACGAGCCAAAACTTTCGTAAGTGAGGGTAACTAGTGTAATCAATTTAATTAGCTAGCCGTGGTCTCACCCCCACTGTAAATTATCACGTTATAACAGACCAGAAAGTTCAAGGGTTTTTGATCATCTACTCAGTATAAGCACACTGACGGCAAATGTACAATAGACCACAGCAAATTCTACTTATCGATACATGTATGTTAGTTAAGAAGTGTTACAGTTTCTTGTATTGAACATGGATAGGGGGAAACATTCTGCCAGTGTAAACTCATTCGGCCATCAATATATCACAGCCCTAAATTCCTGGCTAGAATGGGAAGAAAAACAGTTCTTTATCGTCATTATTTCCTCAGATGTGTTTTGAGAGAAATCAATTCAACCATTGTTTCACTGTTCCACTGTCCTGCAGAGAAGTTTATCCGTTCAAACTCAACATAAGCAAAAATACTGATTTTTACATGTTGGTTGATTCTACTTTGGAGAATTTGCCATTGAATCAAGCTGTAGTTGGCTCTGTAATACTGAAACTGTATCAGTGTAGTTTGTCATTTGTAGCGTACCTCTTTTCCTCTAAGAGTAAGAACTTGAGTCGTGTATTGTGCTGTGGTTGGGGTTTTTGAGTCTGGCATTAAAATGTTTTCAAGTGGTAGGTGATGCTGTTCGTTTTAATCATTTTTTTTTTCCGGTGTGAAAAGTTTATATTTCTGCTGTGACATTCCTTGGAGGCAGAGGTTTTTTGTGTACTTTGAGTTTGACACTAGGTGTAAAACATGAACCATCCCTGTACTGATGTAAACTGCCGGGGGAATTCGTTCCTTTATAACACCTGATCATTCTTGACCTAAAGTTTTTTTTAATTGTTAGACGTGATTTTAGAATTCCAAACCTGGATCATTTATTCTTAACGATGATATGCATTTGTAGATCTCATTAGCCAATTACAATTTCGGTGGTTCTGTTTTCAAAGGAATACGAACCTCTGGCCTCAAACAACGTGCTCTCTTACTTCTGGTTGAGTTTAGTCAATGATTGTCTTTTACTTTATCTTGTAGTATAATTACAGGTTAACGCACTCAGGGGGGCCGAGTGCGGTATTGAAAATTTCTCGTTCATTGTTAGTGAACGAGTGCAGGTAAATCCCGATAATTCACGAGCAATGAGTGCGTTAACATTTTTATTATTCAAATTGAATACACTGCAAACAAAAATCGTCAAACTTGGAGTCAGCCGAAGCCATGGTGTAATGACAGTGGTGTATAGACTTTACACCACGGCTATTACACCACGATAATGACGTCAAGGAGGTTGTTTCGTCACAACCCAGTGTCACGTGGCACAAATCAACCAACCAGAGAATCAAGACAAGACAAGACAACTTTATTTAACCAGGGTAGCCCAGTCAGCTGCAAAGCTGGTATCCTTAGGGGCCCTGGAATCGGAATTCGTACAGTGTATGAAAGTTGAATAATAATAATAAAGAATAGTGAGGGCTTAGTTCAGTTCGTCTTATATGCTTTGCTAAATAATTACGAGAAAGTCCGACTTCACACCGACTGGATATTAAGCAGTTGTTGTACAATTACGCTTGTGTTCTTCGTAGTTTTGCCACGAACTTTCCAGATTAGCTTATGGGGATGTTATACACATCAAGATTCGAGATCTTGTTGCTAAGCAATCTTGGACGTAATCTGCTTGCTCGACCGAGGAAAATTTACCACAACAACAACAACAACATTGACTTTATTTTTACGGAATCTTATATGAAAGTCCCGAAGTCCCGAAGGGAAGGTGTTGGGGGAGAGGGTTGTATAAATCCCTTTTCCAGCCCAAACTTTCCCCAAATCCCGTTTCACAGAATTGAATTTGGATGTTGGGTTCTATCCGCAAGCTGGATTTTATTTCCTCTAGATTTGAGTTCAACTTCTCACCAATTGGAGGTCCTCGTTTAAGTTAAAATTCGGTATGTTCTAGTTGCGATATTTGTTTTATCCTTGGAAAGGCCTTCGGTAAATTGAGCCGGTCAACGGAGCAGCGCTAACAACGGTGAGTTATGTTACAAAGGTCCCCTCGCCTTTTGACAGAAGCTATTTTTTGCGCTCCGGCCTCCTTAAGGAAATGAATGCTTGGACAAAGCTACTGGACAGGGGGAAGGGCAGTGTTTTATATTCTAATGAATTTGCTTCATAAGCTTTGTGTTATTAATACACAGAGAAAGAACTGTTGATTATTCAATCCCTCTTCCACTTCCCTTCCTCCTCATTACAAACAAACTATGAGGTTTATATAAATGAAATGATTAAGAATAATCGTGTGAGAGGGCGCTGGATTTAAGGGACCGTTCATTTTTTAAGAGAAAGGGGGGGCTGGTGGGATTTAGGGGGGGGTCACCCCAAAAAAATCGGCCTTAAAGGGGGGGCCATCCAAAAAAAAATAAGGGAAAAGGGGGGTCACTTAAAATATTTTACTGATACTTTAAGATGGGATATGTTTTACTATTTCTTAAAAAAATATATCCCCACAGAAATAAAGAAAGAAAGTTTTTAAATCTATTAGTGTTAATGCTGTCGCATTAGATTTTGTACAGCGGTATTTTGTGATATAGTTACCAGTTTTCCGCTCGGACAAGTGTCCCATGTTTTTCCAAGCTTGCACGTGTTTCACTGTTCGAGACAAGGTTGTACCTCGGCGGATCTATGCGAATTTCACAGCGTTAAATTTGTTGTATTTCAAGGATCTTATCGTCAACGCTCTTTACTCGTCCTATACACGGAAATGGAGGGCGTTGTAAACAAAGAAACTTACGGGGCGATTAAAGGTACAAACAGTTTTGTTTAGCCGAGTGTTTGATCTTCAGAACAGTATTTGCTATAACGTTTCCACGGCAACAGACTGTAATTTTAAAGCTACGGAACTTAAGGTGATTTCTCAGTATTGCATTGCGAATCCCTACTGCGTACGATTTATTCGTCATTAGCGCCCGCAAATGAACGCATGCACGTACACAACGAAAGAAATTTCCCTCAAGCTAAGTTCGATGACGAAATAAATGTTCCTTTTCTTTTAAACGAGCATGGTGGCCTATGTTTTATCGCACAATAATAGTGTAGATATTATCCTCTTTAATTAAATAAAAAATAAAAAATTCTACCAGACAGAAAAAAGATATGGGTGAAAGCGCGCAAAAAACCGTACTCTGGAATGCAAATTAACTGCGAAAACAAAGACTATACGAACGCTTTAATTTACGTCCACGTCGTTTTAAATTATGTGATTTTTTCACAAATTTCATATGATATTGTTCTATGTACTCGACACCTTCTACCTGTCTTCCCAAGTATTAGTTAAATAACTATGCATCCACCTACCTCAAAATATAACTTGGACCGATGAATAGCACGTGATTAGCACGAGGACAGGCATAAATTGAATAAGATTGGCCCGTCACATCTCTGAAGTGAGAATGGTGACCCAGCATTTTTAATGTGTTTTTCGAAACAGTGCTTGGTAGAAAACATTCAAGGAAAGTTTAAAAAAAAATCATCGGTAACTTTAATTTCTGAGGAATCATCTTAATGAACAAAAAAGGGTTTCTTTCTTTAATTTTCCTCTCTGTATTGTTGGATTTTTTAATCTTTTTTTCTTATTTTTCCCTTAAAGCTTATCAAATACAATATAGGTAACATAGCAGTTGCTTGACTAAAATACTTCAATAGCCAAAGCTACCTGCAAGCTGATAAAGGCCTGTTAACTATCTTGAAGAAATAAAGTTACTGTTAAAACACACTTATGTCCAGGATTGAACGCAGGTATTGTTTAATTAGTACTTCATGTTTGGCAGGGTTATTTGAAATTTTCATATTACTTCATATTGGACAGAATTGTGTGTGCGGTTTTGGTGACTTTTTACCAATGAGGACACTTAGTGATGCCTATCATAAGGAATTTGAATCTCATTAGCGTTCAATCCTGGACATAACTCTTAAAACATTGGTTCTCCCTGCTAATCTTCTTCAAGCTCTTCCTCGTCGCTTATGCTGCTGTCAAAGTCGCTTTCGCTCTTTTCAGGCAGCGCATACTCTTCAGGATGCAGGACGCAGTACACCTCATCTCTAACCTGTGGCTTGAGCTTGTGATTGTTCTGTTTCCTGCCGCATTGCTGTAGTGGTTTGATTGCAAAGACTGTGTAATATATGGCACATCAAAGCACAACAAATCTTGTTTTCTTGATAAGCAAAAGTTTTTCGTTTTATACTTTACGCATCTCGATGTAGTAGGTTTCAGTAAGAAGAGGGCAGAGAAGAGTGGGCAAAGGAAAGCCAGAAGGTGACGGAGAAAAATTATGAGGATTATTATTGGAAAGAATTTTCGAAGATCCGACAAAACTGAAAAAGCTCCGAGTGCCAGAACTAAACAAATACCTCAAACACCATAGACTAGACAAGCATCTGAAGAGCACCAAAAATGACAAGGTTAAGGTAATTACCAGACACTGGCTTCTCCAAATGAATCCTGAAGGAACTGATCTGCTACAAACAGGATTGAAAGAAACAGATGAAGCTGAAAATGAACCTTTGCTAGACAGTGATAAGGACGATAGCGATGAAGACGACAACGGTGGAAGCGAAAGCAGCAGTGATGAGGAGAATGAAAATGATTGCATTGACTCTGGTGGCAGAGACGAATCGAGTGATGTCATTCTTGCCTTCATCGATGACGAAGAAGAAGTTGAGAGGCCAGCCACAACATGTTCGGGAAGAGCTATAACCAGAAGATCAGAAATTGATTTTTCTTTCTCTTATTTTTTCAACAAATTCAGAGCGAGCTGGCACATTTCTTTTTTGCTGACTTTATAGTATACAGTAGAAAGTGACAGATGCAACTGTAGTATGAATGGTAATACCTTCATAGTGCCAAAAACATACTGTGCTACTGTACAGTATGTATAGCTAGTTTAATTTTTCTTTTTTTAATTTGTGGTTTTTTTTTTAACCGAAGAGCACTCTGTAGTATGGGGATTGTAAATTTCGTCTTCATAGGGAACACAATAACGTCAAGCAGGGGAAAAATAGAGAATATTAAAAAGGTAAAATCTTGAGGGAGGGTTAAATATATTTTGTGGGGGGGGGGGGGGGGTCATCCAAAAAAATGACTGATATAAGGGGGGGCCATGTGAAAAAATTGATAAGCTGAGGGGGGGTCATGCGATTTTTAAATGGTGTTTCCCAAATTCCACCAGCCCCCCCTCCCCCATAAAAAATGAACGGGCCCTAACCTAAACACTCGACTCAACGCAATCGAAACGTGTTTTTCAAGCTAGAATCTTCAATGTAGTCCCAAACTTAAAATGCCGCAAAATTATGTTGGCAGAATTACCTCTCACCAAGCAGCATGATATGCTCAAAACACATGCCCGCTACCTTCTAAAAAATTGTTTCCAATATGCCGCAGGCGTGCGCAGCAGTTTCGTAACACTAATTTATCAATCAATTTAGCAATCAACTGAATAATAAATTCAAATGGAAAGCGCTTGTTTTTCCAAAAAGAAACATTTCAACGTTCACTTTAAAAAAATAATCGGTCAGTTTCTAGCATGACTGTCTTTAATTTGTGTTATTTTTCGCTTCAAAGCAGTCAGAATTTAACTTATGAATATAAAGTTTTTCTCGTTAACTAAGGGATTATCTCCAGTTTTGATTGCTTGTTTGATTTCAATCCGACAATTTTTTTCTCTAATGTCAAACTTCGAGATAAACGGAAGGCGCTAATTATGGCAGTAGTACCGAAATTAAATCAATGAAGGAATCTAGACTATTTTTCAGGCCATGATTTTATAAAACTTCTTCGATAATATTTCTCTTGGAATAAGGCAGCAAATAAAATGTAATAGTGAAGGAAAACCTAAGGTCGGTGTTTAAGTAAAGAGTAAATCCCCTTGACGGCTTATTAGATTTAACCTATAAGAGGTCTCTTATAATTTGCTAAGCGTATTACAAATGTTTAGACAGGACGTCCGTATTTTTCTCAACATCCGTCCAAAATATATATGATTAGCGTATTGTAATTATTGTACAAGTGTGCAATGATTGAATAATCCTGAGATTTCTCTAGAAACAGAACCAGAAATTGGACGGTTTATAAGATTTTCGTCAGCCATTGTTTGAAGAAGGAGAAATTTTACAGTTGTGAAAAGGCACCTTCCTGGAATCTTTTCTTCTTCTAGTTTTACTTTTATTATTCCCTGGTATTCGAAACTTTTATTGCAAATGAATTTCACACTACTTTCTTCTGCTTTTTCGATATTGTTATTATCCATACGTTTGGTTCTCGTGAGGTAAGTATCCTTTATTTATCGTGTTGAGATGGATAACTGTGTTGAAATAATCATTTACAATGGTTTAAAACTGTTTTGTTCCACACTTTAAAGAGCATCCGATGTGAAGTCAAAACCAGCCCCGGAAAAGGGGCAAAATGTTTGCGCGTTTGAAAGAGTGAAAACGCAGCTGGTGTTACGACGAAATGCAACTTCCACGAGGAACTTACAAATTGTGGACTGTGGAATTCCTTCCTTTCCAAAGCTAAAATGTGAAGAAGAAAGGTACGAGTTTAAAGGAAATAATTGAATCATTCGTATATACTTATCTTCTGTCGTAATCAGCTGTTGTTTGCGGTGTTAAACCACATATTTGTATTACTCTTGTCCTGTTAAAGGCAATACATCTTTGGCAAAATGTTATCGTAGTCGATTTCACCCATTAATTACCGCGATCTTCTTGAATTGTAATTTTAATCCATTGTAATCGAAATTAAGTTGTCTTAGCCCTTGATGTGAAAATCTAAAGCGAAACAACAACTACTCATTTTAATCAATGTCTGATGAACAAGGCAAATCTTTGATGCAACTTTTACGCGTTCTGTGTTTTCTTGAAGATTCAAGCTTCCTTCACTCTACATCTCATGAATCAAAATTTACATTCAGTGCGAGTTAATTGGATGTTAGACCGAGGGATCTTATTGAACGCTTACTGGTCGCTGCAGTACTAGAAATAGTTTAAGATACTGACGTTAGAAAATGTACAAACTTACTCAATCATGTTCTTATTTTTGTGGGAGTTGGGTGAATACGAGAATACGAAACTTGAAAAGGGAAAAAGTAGTTAACTGGAAAAAAGATTGCTTATGAAAGATAGAAAATACTTGGTTAATGTTCAGTGTAAGTTATGGCTTTCACTGAATCGTTTCAAAAGAGCTTTCTCGAAAAGAACTATATTAAGAAGTATTATGGCACTTTGAATTTCTGTCTACTTTTCCTGCCATTTCACCTTTTTCTATTGAAAATTATTAAAACGTTCTACAAAGTAACATATTTTATTGATTCTTTCTGTCGATTGTCACAATCGACTAAAAATATTATGGTCTACATGTTTGTGAAAGTGACGTTTATGGGAAGTACCTCTCTTAAATCAATAAAACTGCTTTTCTTCATGTGTTTTCAGAAATGAAACAAAGATTTACTGGTACCCAGTACGCAAATTAATTTATTATAATGTCTATGACTGTTGTCCGGGGTGGATTGGGTACGTACCTAAAGTTGGGTGCAAGGAACGTAAGTATCTCCTATAATTACTGAACTATATGAAATTTCAAGAGAAACTATATTTTAACTATACATACCCACGCTGAAATGCCAACCGTAATAGCTTTCATTCATTTATTTTTTTGAGTTGTCCAACGCCACTTACAGGTAAATTAAACAAATTCAATCAAAGGAACTTAGTATGTAGAGTGAAATTTCTTATATTATGAAGTTACTTGACGAATTCCCCAGTTGCCCGACAGGATCCGAATATGTGACTTGCACACAAGTCGGACGTCTTATCAGAGCTTAGTTGTTACAGCATATTATAAAACAAGGCTCAAACATGATATTATTGTCTTATTCCAGGTGTTCCTTGTGGTGTGGTAATCCCGCAAAAAGCTCCCGTACATTGCCATGAAACCAGAAGTAAAGATTTGGCAAAACATCGCGGGATCTACAAACTGGGTCACGTGAACAATCTTCCTTTTCCCATGAGCGACATCAATGCGTTTATGTTAATCAACCTGACACTAGCTGATCCCTTTACTGCAACATGGATGAAGTTATACGGTTACATGTTGAAGAAAAATCTAGCGCTCATTCAGAGCTTTCCCAAGACGAATACGAAGGAATTCACAAAAATCTCTGATTACGAGGGAGTGTATCATTTCTTTATCAAGCAACAGCAGAATGAAGAAATGGTAATTTATTCCGTTGTTTCGTATTGTACGATATAACGATATGGCCGTAGACTGGTAGACCTTTTCCTTGCCACCGTCGAATTTTAGATCGGCGCACCTCGAGTACACCAAGCGGGATGCTGACTGGAAGTACCCCTGGAATATCCTATTAGATTCTGGCCTATACATTCAAATTGGACTTTATTATTTTAGGTATAAATCCTGGAATATAGGCCCTTTGCCCAATCCGGTCACATGGTACGGAATAAATTATGCTGGGACGCAAGTTACACAGTGGGACATTCAAAACAAAGGAACTCGTACCAGCCCAGCTCGACTTTCCTTTCGTTTGAAAAGTCCCACTGTGTAACTTGCGTCCCAGCATAATTTATTCCGTGTCATGTGACCGGATCGTGCAAAACGCCTATATTACATGCATCTTGAATACCCTAGGATGTCCGTGACGTCACATCAGCATATTCGAGGCTTCAGTACGTTAAGATAGTTACCGTGTAATCTTAGTGTGAAACTATTCAAATGAGAACTACTGAGCTGTACTTAGTATGACACAGTGCATTGTGGACTGATACACTTAGAACGGTATAATCACATGAACAGTGCAAGACTGTGACATCTGTATTGAGAAGTAATTTCACGTGGTATATTGTTTCTTTTGACAGGTTCGCCCGTTTTTCCGCTTTCCTTCTCAAGAGGAGCCCTTCAAAAGCGTCATCAATAATGTCACGTGGCGTGAGGACCGCGTGTTCACCGAACAGCGATTGGCTGGCCTCAATCCTATGTCTCTAATGAAAGTTACCACTGGTCAAGGTGAGTGAGGCTCAAAGACCGTATTTTTCTTATGAAGCTTTTCCAAGCTCGTTCCCAGGACCCTGGGAACGAGGTTGGAAGCTTTTCATGATAAACTGCACAACAGTTCTCTGTGATTTCTATTTTTCATAGATTCTGTAGGCGTTAAATGGTCTGATCTCAAACCACGATTGAATCAAAGCTACAGCTGGGACGCTGCGGTCACGAAGAGCCTGGGAAAGAACGTTCTTCTTGAAGAAGCTATTGCTGATGGGTCCATTTTTGTTGCCCAGTACCCAGTCTTTGACAACCTCGTTACAGTGCCAGACATCACTGATCCCAGGCCCACGCGGAAAATGTGGCCCGCAATGTCTCCAATAGCATTGTTTGCCTCGGGTCCAGGGGAAAATGGTGCGCCTGCGCAGTTACGACCAGTTGCTATCCAACTTGATTATACACCCGGTAAGATATAAAACCATTTCT
>JAHPZR010030817.1:22500-27500 GCA_019787425.1 Platygyra sinensis
AACCATATAAGTAAAGCTCCGTTTTGGTGACGGATTAGTATGGACGGTAGGCCTAACCATATAAGTAAAGCTCCGTTTTCGTGACGGATTAGTATGGACGGTAGGCCTAACCATATAAGTAAAGCTCCGTTTTGGTGACGGATTAGTATGGACGGTAGGCCTAACCATATAAGTAAAGCTCCGTTTTGGTGACGGATTAGTATGGACGGTAGGCCTAACCATATAAGTAAAGCTCCGTTTTGGTGACGGATTAGTATGGACGGTAGGCCTAACCATATAAGTAAAGCTCCGTTTTCGTGACGGATTAGTGTGGACGGGAGGCCTAACCATATAAGTAAAGCTACGTTTTGGTGACGGATTAGTATGGACGGTAGGCCTAACCATATAAGTAAAGCTCCGTTTTCGTGACGGATTAGTGTGGACGGTAGGCCTAACCATATAAGTAAAGCTACGTTTTGGTGACGGATTAGTATGGACGGTAGGCCTAACCATATAAGTAAAGCTCCGTTTTCGTGACGGATTAGTGTGGACGGTAGGCCTAACCGTATAATTAAAGCTACGTTTTCAAATTTCTTCAGCGCAGTGTGGGCGAGGCCTGAAGTTTGCCATCTGTCCGCCCGTAAAATGATTGTGAGTTTCAGTCGTACGATATTTTTCAGACGCACGATCTCTTTTTACAACCTTGCACTCAAAGTTGATTAAACTCCGCGGAGATCAGACAAGAATTTTTTTTAACCACAATCATGAATAAGCTTCATGTTATTTCACTTTCCGTTTCCCAGGCACGAGGAATTGATGACCGGTCCAAATTACCATATTTTCCGTACAGAGACGATGGGGAAGTCATATATCAGGCCATGGAAGATCTTGTCAACGATTACGTTAACTTGTGAGTATTTTTGCCATAATATGATGCAGACGCAAGAAGAGGAATTCGTATCATAAACATACTCAGTTTAGTTTGTGGAGTCACTATTTCTCACCAGCTGTAATGAGGAAAAAGTCAACACTCGTCAAACTTATTTTTTTAGCGTGTAGCCTGCGAAAACAGCCGTCCTTCTTCGCTCGCGGCCCGAGTGGCGTTTCGCGTGAAGGACGAAACGCCACTCGGGCCGGGAGCGAAGAAGGACGGCTGTTTTCGCAGGCTATTTAGCCTGTCAAGTTAAAGCAACCGCTCATTGAGGAATCACTGGAAATAGGAAAACTTACACATATAAATGTCTAAATGACGCCTTTCCTATCAGAAACAATTTTAGCCATCGTTTACCCACAGCAAGTCTCTCCAAAAGAAAAGCTGATTCTTGTCTTCGATCTGTTTGGGAGGTACTCAGCCGGGTAATTAATTAATTGGGATGGTTGTTCGCGTGACTGTTGTTATCCAATGACAAAGTTGCTTTCATCTGCATGAATTCAATTTTAGTTATTACACCACTGACAATGATGTACTGGAAGACCATGAAATTCAAGATTTTGCCAACGAGATGTCATTCGATGGCCTGGGCAGTAACGGCGGTCAAGGAAAGGTGCTTATTTACTAACCATGCATTTCAATTTAATTTTTGCTTCTTAATACTTTTGCATAAGGTCTTTCACTAGTTGTTCTACCAGTTATTGACTAGGGCACACGGGAGCTAGTCTTAGGATGCCGGATATCGCTTCTGCCTTAGGGTTAGGGTTTAACATTACCGTAATTTTCAAGTTTTATAGCATTAATTAAATTTAAAGGCGAGGAAAGTAAATCGGAGACACGGACTGTTTTCTTTATTTTCTAACGTTATCATGTCTTTGTCCAATGTACAAACCAAAGTATGGATGCAACATTCTTTGATGCGAAGATATTAGCTCTTCGAAGAAATTGTTCTTGGAAATCATGCTAAACCTGGTAATCTAACAGCGCCTACAGATTGAGCACAATTGCAAAGGGTGCTTTTTCAGTAGAAAAGGGTTGGTTTTAGGAATTGTGCGCTTCTTACAAAAAACGGAGTCAATGGAGGGTCATCATTTGATGGGAATGCCTGATGCAGAAGAGCACTAAATTGACTCATCGCGATCTTTTTCAGTTGCGTGGTTTTCCGGCCTCGATAACGTCCAAGGCAATGCTTGCAGACATCGTGACACGCCTTATATGGACTTCGACAGCTCAGCACACAGCTGTGAATTATCCAATCACAGCATACGGAGCATTCACGCCGAATATGCCGACGAAGATGTACGATGATGACCGAGTGGCGCCCGAAGTATTCAACCCTTTACGATTGCCGAACGGATTTGTGTCAGCAGTAAGTATAATAGTACTCATCAATCAAATAGCTGTTCTTTTACGTTAGCAATTTCAAAGAATAGAATAAAATATAAAACATGGAAAGAAGAAAACGAATCGCAAACAAACAAACCGGATGAAATCAAAGCTGGGGGAGAAAAAACAACACTGAAAAATTTCAAAACTGTTGTCAAAATTCTCGCTAATCCTATGTATTAACTCTTCCTTGACTGTAACGTTACTGTCTTAGACTATTACTTATTGTAAGGAAAAGTTACATAAAAAAATAAACACGGTGCGGAGTAACGGCTAACAAATGTTTGCGTGTTTTTAAAAGGTTCAAGCCGGGGTAGCTATGAGCCTGGGGTCTCTTCGTATCGACCGACTGTTCGACTATGGAGCCCGACTCGTGGAGCAGGGAGGCCGAGTCATAGTCCTTAAACACTACAACCGCCTTCACTCTACAGTGAAACCCCTCCTGGATAACATGAACAAACAGCGACTTCAGGAGGGGTACCTCGCATATCCTTACTTGAGTCCAGCCTGGATACCTAACAGTATTTGCACTTAATTTATTGGCAACAATCAATAATTTTCCATTTCACAATTTTTTTGTGGCATGAAAATTTAGAGGGAAAAAATCTACGACTATGTTTCTAACACCTTAAATTAACAAAATGTAGCTTGGAAAAATACCGACTTTTCTCCCTAAAATCCTTCGATGCGATTGCGATAAGCGAACCTAACTAATTTGGGGATGACATTTGGGGAGGACATGTTGCTGTTCACTCAATGGGACATGTCGCGCCCTTCGAAAGTGTTTTCCCTGCAATATGACTCATAGAGTTGAACAAATTAAACTCCGTACGGCATGTCACTCGGAGTTCAGAATCTCCGAGGAGTTATCTCACGAGCTTTATTAAACTTTCTGCACGTGCCCCCCCCCCCCCCCCCCCAACCTTACTCCCTTCCTGTTGCCACGCCTTTGTCTTCTAAACCCTCGGGATTGGTTGCAAACCATAAATACTATAACAATTGATTTCGTGTGGAACAAGTCTCGTATTCTCACGGCAACTGTTTAAGTAAGCAAGTCTGAGGGTTTTTGTGGTTTTAGTAGTTAGCTCTGCATATTGATTGCATCCATTTTGAGCGCGGTTAAAATCTTTTTCCCTCTAAATTTCTTGCCCATATAAGGAATCTCAGACGAAATAAGAACTCTCGAGGACCACTAGACATGAATACTTCCTGAGCACTGAGATGAATGAATCTTCACAATGCTTTGTAGCACTTTCTGCTCGATTTTAACAGCTGGATCCAGCATATTAATGAAAGCTACTTTAAAATCCTCATGGCCATGTAAAACACTTCTACTTTATGGAAAATAAAGTTCAGAAAATATAGCTGAAGTATTTACTTTTGATACAGTTAATACCTGATTTACACAAGCAAGCATCACAGGCTTGCCAGCACGTTCTGTCAATGGATATCACTTTGGTGAATCACTTAAAGGCCTGAATGTTATTGTAGCAATCTATCTCAGTTCTACAAGCAGTCTGGTTTTAATTTCTTCTCGAACCGAATCCTGTATGCTGTTGATTTCAGAGTCTGTGAATGTCTTGTCCATAGATCGGTATGTTATTCTGTAGCAATGGCTCTCTCGTTTTGTCTTGGGATGGGAGAATTTATCAACAAGCTCTACCTGAAATAAATGCAAGAAACTCACTCACATGATCAAAAGATGACTTCTGCTCACACATCACTTATTGAAGTTTGATGGTGCATAAAGACAATCACTTAGTTGATGGATTTGCATACTCTCATAACCTGTGCTAATGGGTTACATGTACCAGACAAAATAATACAAAGCTTGGCAAACTACATTAGGAGTACCAAATGTTGTTTGCATCTCACATCTGTTTTTGATTGACAGAAGAACCCCTGCAGATTTGTGATGGCATAAATGTGCATTTTTGGTCACATTTAACCCAGAAAGGTTCATTATTTTTGTTAATTCAATCAAGAGAATACGAGCTATGACCTGTTTAGGACTCACATCTGAAACAACGATCTGTAACAACTTGACTGCAAAAGTTTCAGTTAAATGCATTGAATGGTAAATTCAATATGTGCTTCTTTGAAGTTGACAGATTTGATAAGCTTAGCATATTTTGCAATGTGCAAGATCACAAACTTGATTGAGATACAGTTGACACGTTTTTTAATGGTCTCTTTCTTAATTATGCTCTACTAAAAGAGCGAGGTCTTGTCATAGTCGAGACTGAGTGATCAACATGGAAACCTATTTCATATTTCCATAACATGCTTATAAAGTCATCGTTCGCCGGTGTTTGCCGGCAAACAATAATTTAAAAGAAAAAATTAAGGGGTTAAGGTTGGTTTTCTCTTGTGCATATGTAGAATTCTGTTAAGTAGCACCTTCTAGCATTAAGGTACTATTTGTTAACATCAGTTATTGCACATCTGTCAGAGTTTTCTGTCGGCTTACATGTATGCTTAGTTTATGTGATATTAATACCAGCCTGCAACTTTCAGGTAAGTCAAATCAGGCTTGCATTTGGAGCAAGTGAAAAGTGAAGTCACCCATGCCTCACTTCACATATCAACTCACTCTCACTGTCTTGGTTCCCACACAGAAAGCTCTAACTGTGAACCTGCACACCAGCTACATGTATAACTTTATCAAGACTTACTTCCTTGTGGTATCTCTCACCTTTTCCAC
>JAHPZR010030817.1:32500-43468 GCA_019787425.1 Platygyra sinensis
ATACAACGATTTGGATGCTACTTTGACAGGTCGCATCATTCGCACTTTGACACCTACGCCCAGTTTTGAATATGATACTCCGGTGTCAAATTATTTTTCGCGGGAGACCGAATTTTCATTTGCAAGATGCGATGAGTGGTTCTACGCCAAAGAAGCCTGTTTCGAGCAGGGCTAAAAAAAGAAGTAACGATCGGCCGTCATTGGCTCACTTTTGTCGTCTGTGCAAGTGTTCGTTTTAGACGGTTTATGGGAATTTTCCCTCGAAAAGCACGTCCAGCGAACTATCCAAAGACCCACAGCCAAAGGCGTCGTACATCAGTACGGAAAATATTTTTAATACGTCCTGTCGAAATGGCGAACAAAGAAATTCTCTCAAATCAATTTGCGCTAGCGCGTAAAGAGTTGAATTCAAATCCTGTGGTACTAGAACCATCAAAGGAGAAAGGAACTTATACATCGAGCTCCAGAAACATAAGCTTGATCAGATAGCTGCAAGAAATATAAGAATTTCTCTAGACAAACGTATAGCTTTCTCGAAGTAAAGCTACGACGACTCCGAAGAAACACGTAGGAGAGGCAAATATGATACCCGTGAAAAGAATTATCTGCTGTACTTGCAAACAGTTCTAATTATAGCCGGGCCCGGCGTCACAATATATAATGCAAGTAAGCAACACGTTCACGGTAAACGTCATAGTTTGTCCCTCAAAAGCAAAATCTTGGAGATCTAAAAACATATCTTGCAATAGAAAAGAGTCAAAACAACGCACAAAACATGACAAATTATAGAGGTGTCAAACTCAACTCTTTTCGCTCGTCTTCCGACGCCTGCGCTACGTACGGCTCGCGGCTTCGCATATTACGCTGGCACGCAGATGTTGTTTCGAGTTCTTCCTTCCGTGTTTCCCTACGGATTTTCGAGGAAAAGAGAGACTGCTCGCAGTCTACTTCACGTGCACCTGTCTTCACGTGAACTTCTTTGATTGGTTAAAACCGACACGGAAAATTTGAAGCTTGATTGACGCAGAAAACTAAAATTTAATAAAGTAGTTTTCAGTTTGTTGGCTGGGTAAAGAGCTTCTTTTCGCGTATATTCAGTTTCTTAAAATAAGGGCTCCCTGTTGTCATGTTTTATATTTTCATATCGTCTGTTTTATTGGTTTCGACGGATCTTATAACCCAGGCAACTTGTTCTCAAGGTAAGTATTTAACTTGATATAATTCTGCATTTCTCCGGCTTTACCATTCTTTGTGGGGTGTATTTAATATCTAAATATTTTTGAGACACCAAGGAAAAACGAAATGTGTAGGTGAGCAAAATATAACGTCGTGAAACTGAAGCATTGCGGCTGCTTGTCAATGAATTTTGAGACACGTAGGAAGAATGAAATGTGCAGGCTAGGTGAACACAGCATCAAGTGTTATAAAGCACAATCTTAAATGCGAAGCAGCTACTGAAGCATTACGGCTAATTAACCAAAAAAGGAAATAAATTGAATTTTGAAGACAGATTTGAGGCTTTTGGTTGATTTATGGCAGTTATATAACCCAATCTTAAAATCTTACTGAGCCCCTAACGGATGGACTGCCTTTAGTTAACTTCTTTTATGAATTCCAAATTAATGAATTTAAAATTTCATGAATTTTCTAAGGTAACATCATTATTCTTCAAACAAAGGAAGTGATATAATTACTACTAGTGCAAAAATGAAATGAAAACAAAAGCATGCATGACCACATATAAAAAAGTGAAATTTCTGAAGGGGTTCAGTTCTGGCAACGTTGATTGATCATTGTGAAGAAATTTACCAATTAGCGAGACTGGAACCATTACGCTTTTAACGGATAGCTTAAAAATATTGACTTATCAAATGTCGCTTTTATTTTAACCTAAAAGCTAATTGTGGGTATAAAAGTGGAGGGAGGCTTTGAACGACTGTTTTGCTCTCAACTTCGTGTCCTTTTGCCATTCTATCTGTTGGATTACGTTTGTGTGATCTATTTAGATACTTGCTCTTCAATTCTGAGAACGAAATAAGATTTATTTTTCAACTTTTCAACGTATGGCTTATAATTAAATTTTAAACAAACATTTCATATTTTGTTTAGAGCTCGATCGTGCTTATCAACTATTCCAAAGTATTTTTTTAACTTCAAAATCAGCTCTATGGATTCGTCATTTTGTACAATTTTATCCGACCAAAACATTTGTATTCAGAACAGCAAGTTCTCTTCCCATAAATTCAAACGGAACTTTTCAAGCGCTACCTCATAAATAGATGCCCTTTTTTTAATACTTGATGCCATTCCCCAATCTTTACACAATATAGTCATATGTTAATGCCTTAATGCAATATGCACAGACAATTTGACTAATTTATATTTTGTAGCAAGGAACGTTGTATGGGGGTCTGTTTGGCATGCATGGCTGTTTATGATAGGCCTTATAGTCAGACAGGCAGATGTTTGAAAAGCTATTGAACAACTTGAGTGCTTGCATCGGCTAAATTTCATATAACGTGTATGTCCGACATCGCTACTCAAGGAAAGTGCTCCCACTGCACGTCTGACCTGACTTGGAAACACTGTTGAGTTTCGACAGGATTTTAACAGCTTAACGATTTCCACTATTTCCTTGTCATAAAACTACTAACAATTTTACCATCCTTGTTTTGAGTGCAGTTTGTTGGTTTTCTCCTCAGGGTCAAACATCTTACATCAGGAGAACATCTACTCTACATCACAAAGTGCTCGGCAACATGTTTTTCACAAAGAAGAGTTCCATTATTTAGATGTGCCAAGAATTAAATTATTTATGGTTTACGACGTCTTTGATTGCACCTTTGAATGCGTCGCAAATCATTTGTGCTTTTCGGTAAACCTTGCCGCCATCAAAGGGATCGACGGAAGGCTATGGTGCGAGTTATTGTCTTCTGATAAGTACAGAAACTTCACGCAGTTCAAGGGAAACAAGAGTGCTCATCACTTTTTTATTGAGGTGCGGAGCATTTTCAAACACAATCTTTTCAATTAAAATACTTGCGCCAAGAAATTACTCGTTTGTTGACGAGTTTTTCCTATTTTTTGCAGTGCCCTTGTTGTTCTTCGCCTTGTCAAAACGGAGGCATCTGCCTGTCAAAGCATACTGAAGATGACACGTTTGAATGTCTCTGTAAAACAGGCTTCACTGGAAAATATTGCCACAAACGGCGTAAGTGTCACACTTTCTTACATGCAGTACCATGACACAACTGTCGAAGTCAAGTACAAGAGGTGCTTATTTTGGAGAGTGTATCGCTCACACTACTTATACATAATATATACTGCAAATAAGTATAAAGCTCCATCGATCATATTTCCACCAATTTCAATGATAAGGAATTTTGCTTCTTGTTTAATTTCACCTTAGCATGTAATAGATGGAGGGGGCGTTGGGGTTTTCGGTTTTGCGGATGATTTGGCAAATTTTTAGTTCCATTTTTCGGTTTTGGTGTCTTGTGCGGTTTGCGGGTTTGTGGGTTTGCGGGTTTGCGGGTTTTCTCCAACATAGTCCGCTTTGGTTTCGGTTTTTGTCAACAATGATGGGGGTTGATAAAAGTGTTGTTTTTTTGTGACTGACTTGTATATTGTGGCAAGACGTCTCGGCTTCATCAGTTGAAAAACCGCTTGGTGTTACACGTGATTTAAAAACTTTTTGAATTGAAACGTTGCGTGTGCTGTATGTGCGTGACTCGAGAGAATTTAAGTGCGTGCTAGGCACTTGTAGACTTCAGGGATCACCATGTGATCATTTCCAGCGTTCGGGTCTTTGACAGACACTCAAGCTTCCAGAAAAAGCCGCTGATGGTAAAGTGCCTCATGTCCGACGACTTCAACGTTTTCGAAATCCATACGAGTGATGATGCTCGTGAACATGGCCCGCAAGTTTGAAGTTATGATCGAACATCAAGACAGCATTTTTGTGCTCAGAAATGATGTGAGTTTTTCAGATTTTTCTGCCCAAGGCATTTTACGGCTTTTCTAGATCTAGTTTTGCGAAAGAAATTAGACCCCGCAGTCGCGCTAAAACTGTAATTCCAAGGGCCACTTACAGTTAGAGGAATGCCTGACAAACCTAGTCTCTTTGGCAGCCATTATTCAAGTCGTAGCGTCTGCTAATCAGACTATGAAAAGCGGTAAAAAGATAAAAATCAGATAGCATCAAAGCAAAAGACTATTTCTCAAATATTACGCGGCTGGAATAATACCTTGTAGGATTTGACCTGAGTTTCTATTGCTCAACTGCGAGTTGTGTCTCCTTTTCGTCGCGGGAATAACATTGGACTCGCTCGCTCCGTTCACATGGAATAAAAGCAAAGGAAACACTGTTTGAAATAAGGAAGTTTGGTTGTAAAATGGGGCTGACATTGTGCCTACAGAAATGAAAATTCTGACAATGGCAATCAAAAACTAACTTCAGAATGTTACAGAACGTGCACGCGGTGTTTCTTTAAACACAAATCACCTAAAATCATTTTATCGTGCAATTTGTTTTCTAGTTTCACATTGCATGCTATCGATCTGTGGAGCCGATCTGCACAAAAAAGGAGCCTTTCAGACTAAGATGAGTTCTGCACTAACGAGAGAATACGCAGAAAGAACTTCGGAAAGTAAAACAAATTTTGACGCATAAGAATTAAAAAAAGAACAAAAAGTGAGATCAGTTACGAAGACTACCAAAACTATGTTAGTCAGGGCTTTTATTGTGGTTTTGCGGGTTTTGGTGATTTTTTGCGCGGTTTTTCGGCTTCTAATAGGACCCTACGCCCCCTCATAGATCATGCTGACAGTTGGGAAATTAAAGTCGGCTACTTCACGGTTAAACGGTTTGAAAAGTTTAGCCTAAAGTTTTCACGTTTGTCGTTTGCAATCCGCGTCAATCTTCTCCATCCTTGTTCCTTTATGTTTAGTATTATTATATCTTTGTTATTTTTCTATCTCAGTAAAGTGCTTTTTTCAGGTTTCCTTCAGTTTAAAAATAAATTTGTACCTAGCCAAAATAATTCAAAATATCGTAATTGGTACGGGATCGCGCTCAACAACTTAACACGCTTCCCTATTTCTGCAGGTATACCTTTAGAGCAAAGATAAATAAATGGTTTGGTATCTTTCTACTTGTATAAACGTTAATTCTACCCGGATTCAATACATTTAATATAACGTACTAATTGAGTCGTCATGAGGTCCAGTAAATACGATAAGTTATTTTGCCATCACAAGTGGTATGAATAGAGGATATTACATGACCGCGCGTGGATATGAATTTTATCGTGGATATGAATTTTATCACGAGTGAGCGCAGCAAACGAGTGAGATGTCGAGTTGAACACGAGAAGATAAAATTCATATCCACAAGCGGGCATGTAATATTCTGTTTATAATACACGTACAAACATACTAATGACGACGTTTTGACGATTTCCTGAAAATTTCCGACCACTTTCCGAAGATTTCCGAAGATTTTCCAAAATTGTTCCGAAGGTAAGGCGAACGTTTCCGAACATTTTTTGGACATTTTCCGAAAATTACCGAAGATTTCCGAAGATGTAACCATAGCAATGGTGATCATTTTAGTAACTATGGCAACACCAATACCCTCACATGTGAAAGATAAAAATAGTATCTTCACTGCGTGTGATGAAAATATGATTTTTTTGGTAAAAGGAGAAATCCTGGTATTTCACAGTTGTTTATGTAATAATGTTTGTTAATGGACATAATTTTGTTCTTCTAGTTACGTCTTGCAAGGAAGCGTATGATCATGGCGTCCAATACAAGTAAGTTATATTATAAAGTTACTTGACATAAATCATTTCTCTTCGCGCAAACTCTTTTGACCATACCGTCATGGACTTATTGTGGAAGAAAAAGAGTTCGCCAAAAATACGACAAGAACTTATACCTGGATTTGAGATCCAAAGAGACCTGCATATCTATTCAGTATTTACACAGATAAGCATATTGACTTATGCCAGGATAAAACCCTGTCTTGGACTAGCTACCTATCAGGGGGGGTAGAAATACTCCTAGACGCTTCCTGCCACAGAGGAAGGGTTGTATGGACTTTGGTATTATTTATCATTTACGTCCCTGGTAATCTCTCTCACCTAGGTCCAACGCCAGTCAGTTGGTTACCCTTAACCTTGACTCAAAACCAACTTCTGTTCTCTGTCACATGGGGGATTTTGGATGTGGAGATGGGGGATGGACGCTGGTCATGAAGATTGACGGCAACAAGGTATGCGATTGGTCAGTTGAATATCAGAGCCATTTTCCAATCAGCAGACAAAAAAATTGGTCTTCTTATTTAAATTTGCCTGTAACACTGATCTCAGGCCGAAAAAAATAGGTTGCATGATCAATAAATGACAATTTTATGCTCTAAAACTGGCCAAACGTGTCTATACTAGCATTGCCTTTTTCGGAAAATCGATGAAAATTATGCTCGTAGTGACGAATTATGTCAAACATTATGCAAGTGCAAACTTCTAAAGCTTACTTGTGACTTGTGTTTCTTGTTCCCGAGAAGTTAAAAACGCTTTTATATGCTGCTGGCTTTGGGTTTATAGTCTCATTTCGAAGCGTTTTTTCCATACCGCTTGTAAACTCACGACGGATACAAGCCCCCTCCTTCCCAATATCCCTTATAAAGGGAATAACCTCACTAACCTCGTTTGGGATAACAAATTCTTTACAAGTTTTGTCTCTAAAACGAGGTTAGTGAGGCTATTGTAAATACGAACAAAAGAACAATATAAAGGCAGCCATTTTTGCATAGATTGTTTGAAAATATCTGGAAATAATTACACACTGATTACTTTCCAGAACACCTTTGAGTATGACTCTGGGTACTGGACTAACAAAAATGCGTACAACCTTGCTGGAGGGGAGACTGGGTTTGATTCACAAGAGACTAAACTGCCGACCTACTGGAACACATCCTTCTCCAAAATCTGTCTCGGTATGAAGGTCGGCCAGCCAATCAAGTTTGCCATTATCAACAAGACCGCTGACTCGCTGTTCTCGCTGATCGCCGACGGGCAACACCGCGCCACGTCACTGGGTCGTGACAAGTGGAAGACGCTGATTGGTTCTCAGGCCCACTTGCAGGATAACTGTAACTCGGAAGGGTTTAATGCTCCGACTAACAGAGGATCGTCTCGCAAATCAAGAATCGGCATCCTTGGAAACGACGAATTTGATTGCCGTACTTGCGATTCTCTAATTGGCTTTGGAAATTTTCGGGCTAACACGTGTGGAGATGGCTCGGTCGTAAAAGCATATGGATATATCTTGGTCCAGTGAATGGAACCAAACATTCAAAGGTCAAATGAACCAAAATTTAGAAATTGTGTTTTAATTGAATACAATGTGTTTGCTAAGTATAAATTAAACATATTCTGAAGTTTCAAAACGAATTGGAAAGAGCATTTCGGACATTTCGGAAATATTGGAAAGTTAAAATCACTGTTTTAACTTTCATAATCGTAGAGCAGTCGGAAAAATTGTCGGTTGATTGTCGTCACTAAAACTTGTGACGTCGCTGTAAGAAATGCAGGGAATTTGAAACTGTTTCGGTTCAGTTTAAGTTCACAGTGAACTCCAGAGGAAAACCACTCAAAATCCAAAGTTAACACTTTTAAGCCCTCAGGACCCAAAACTTGAAAGTGAATGGGTTATAAAAATGAAAAGGATTGCTTTACCCCCTCGAAGCATTCGCACGTTTGTGTAGATCGAACACCTTCCCGGAGACAACTTCGAACAAAATATTGCAATAAAGAGTTTTGTTGGGACACTCTTTCAAGCTTTGCCAACTTGTACTCGAGAAAGAAGAAAGAACTTCTCTATGGAAAGTTGCAAGCCGGCAATTGGACAAAAAACAACGAAAACAAGCGAATAATGCTCGCCGAACAGCGGCGGAACTCCTCTGCCATTTCCCAAGCAAAATAAGGTTTATATTTAGATTCAAACCTTCCCCAAGAACTACGCACTAACGCAGAAACGCAGCAATGTTCAAGACGACAATGATGTCACAAAGCAGAGTCTCAGTTTCATTCCTTCCATTGAAATACACGGTTATTTTGGAGCCATCGACTCTCGTCGCACTTTTAATTTTTTAAATCCTTTTTACGGCTCAGAAAAAAAAAATATCCGTATAGGTTTCCTCTTAAACGTTTTTAAACATTTCGTCGCTTTAACGTGGCTGAAGAAAAAACTTCTAAATCTTGGTTCATTTGACATTTAAGGGTGCACTGTTATGACCTCGAAATGTCAAAAAGCCAAAAGCCTTGTTAACGTCAATTAAGCTTTGTTAAAGATTACTATAATAATAATAACTTTATTTGTAACCGTAGTAAACCTTTTCGTGAAAACGCGGCAAAAGTTTAAAAAACAACTGTGGGTATACCGTCGAGGTTTGTCAATTGTCTGAGATCGCAATTAGTACAAGTCAAGGACAAAACACTGAGAAAACATGAAACAGTGAGGAACAGTCTATCACATTCATTGTGAACAATGTGACAAAATATGTTGGCAAAACTTCTCGTGATTAGAAACTAGAATAAATGAACATCTTTCGATAAATTCGTCAGCTGTTCATGAACAATCTCAGGGACTCACGGGACATTCAGGGGTCTCTGTAAAGTGCGGACCGGATGGCGGATAGAAAAAAAGAGAATGATAAAATGAGGATGACAAAATGAGGATAGAAAATTTTGGGTGACAAAATCCTTAGGAAAGGAAATTAACTACAATAACATTTGACAGTAATTTATATATTAAAGAAAAGTCTTTATTTAAAGCGCACTCTAGATCTGTCAGTTTAATTTTTCATGTAGAGAAGTCATGAAAACAAGATAACATCGTTGTTTTCTCTTATGGTAGCCTTTATCTCATTTTTTTGGCATCAGTTTTCTTCATTATATCACAATGTAACGCGTGCCATCTCTGATATAACAAGACAATTTTAGTTTTGATCTAGCAAAACCATTAAAGATCATTAAAAGGTACAAGAAAACCCCTGTCCGGGAATAGCTTTACAAAATGGTGTAATATCTCTGGGACAGATTTTTGCCAGGTTCCCACATCGTGACACGCTTCAGTTAATTGCCGGCCATCTTCAACTGTTAAGTTTACTTTGTACTAATGAAAAAGAGCGGAGTAATGTATAATGTCAGCTGTCAAGGAAATTCAGACTTTCTGCCGGTTGAAACACGAAGGAAAAGCAGGAAAAGTTATTTCCGATAATCAAGTTTAATTTTCGTTTAATTTTGTCTGAAAATTCTTGCAGACTTTGACGGGGTTCTCGGCAAAGAACGTGCAATACTATTTTTAGCACTTCTAAAACCAGAACTTGTTCAGTTTAAAATCTTTGGCTACCGCTCGGTGTTTTAATTCAAAAGCTGTAAAAACCTCTGTCGTTCGATATAAGTTCGATTTACCAAACGAAGGTAACTTTGTTAAAGGATCATCGCTAAATTCATTCAGTATTTTATAGTATAGGTGGAACCCTGCACGCGCTGCGATTGGTCAAAAAGTCATGTTTTATCAGAGTATAAAACAGAAAAAGCGCGTTTTATTATGTTGGGCGTGTAAAATCTATATCGTAAAACAAATGAAGAAACTAAGCCATGTATTACACTGTGATAAAACACTCCGAACATTTCAACTTTCAACAATTTCCGAACATCTCAAACGCCCGTCGTGTTTTATCAGTGTAATACATGGCTTAGGCCCCGTTTACACGGGTCCGGACAAATTTTTGCACGGACGCATTTTGTTCCTGGACCGTCTGTTTGCATGGATCCGTGCAAATTCTGTTGCAGTGGTGTTTACACAGATCCGTGCAAAGTTTAGACCAGTCGCGGTATTTGATTCCAGGCCATAACCGCGCTATCTTAGCAAAAAGTTGCACGGTTCGGGTGTTTACACGAGTTCGTACAAAATATGGAACCGTTCCGGTCAAAAAGTTGAGCTGCTTTTTTCAGGTCCCAAACTTGCACACTTAGGCCCGTTTACACGGGTCCGGACAAATCTCTGCACGAACAAAAACTTGCACGGTTCCACCTGGCGTTTACACGGGACCGGCGGAACTGGACTAATTTTTGAACGGTTAGGCCCCGTTTACACGGGTCCGGACAAATTTTTGCACGGACAAATTTTGTTCCTGGACCGCCTGTTTACATGGATCCGTGCAAATTCTGTTGCAGTGGTGTTTTCACGGATCCGTGCAAAGTTTAGACCAGTCGCTGTATTTGATTCCAAGCCATAACCGCGCTATCTGAGCAAAAAGTTGCACGGTTCGGGTGTTTACACGAGTCCGTACAAGTATGGAACCGTGCCGGTCAAAAGGTCGACCTCAGTGCTTTTTTCAAGTCCCAAACTTGCACACTTACGTTCAAAATTCGTCCAGTTCCGTCGGTCCCATGTAAACGCAAGGTGTACATGGGAACCGTACAAGTTTTTTGTCCGTGCAAAAATTTGTCCGGACTCGTGTAAACGGGGGCTGAACTCTATTGTCTGTGCACTTCCACTTCCGCTAGATTCACCGGCCTTTTAGGTCGTCTTGAGAATCATTTTATAAGTGCAATAGAACACTTTCTCCGTGTTACATAGACTCATCTAAACATTTGAGGAGCTGGGAGAATTCTCGAAAGTTATGCAAAATAATCCTCGACGACCTCTCTTGTTTGCATAACTGTCTCGAATTCTCCCAACCCTCCTCGTGTTTAGATGAGGCCAATATTTAAACACGGAAAATGCTCTATTGCTTATATGTCGCGGTGTTTCACTCAATTTAATATCGCCTGTTTTATGCATTGGAAATTTGTTTAATAGTAGACAGCGAAAGTCCTTCTTCTATGTCGTGAAGAAAGAGCGGAGTCGGACGATAAAGGTCTAGTCTGTTATTACTCGATCAAGGCTTATCGG
>JAHPZR010030818.1:0-32500 GCA_019787425.1 Platygyra sinensis
GTAGAGTATTAGTTCTAAGTCGAATTTAGCGTTTAGTACGATTGGCAAAGCCACGGCCGATAAAATAACTTCAAAACTTGTTGGGAAAAACTCACGCTTTCGCTTTAGCGTGAATAATTAATTCGAACACGCGGTCATGCGGTAAATCACGTCCGTGAAATTTTGAACATTTTTGTGCTTTAGATAAGTTTTTTTGCCTTATGTTGAATGAAAATTTATTGTTATTGAACTCCCTGTCATGTTTCTTTCATTTGGTCGCCTTTATTTCGGAATTTCAGGTTTTAAAAGTGAACAGTATTTTGTCACGCTGAATTTCTGCATATTTAATTTACGGCGACTGCCGTGGTTTGTTTGTCTTGTGTATTCGCTTCCCTGAAATATATTTTATTGAGCCTTGTTCAGCTTCTACAGAACTTTTGAGGAAAGAACTAGGTGGGCACTAAATTTAAACAGTTGAAAAACGATTTATCTCAAGATAATTGACTTGTTTTTGTCATGTTTTTGATGTACTACTTTCATCTTTCTTTGGCCGCACTGTATAATTTCGTCGGGCGGCGAAAAAATTATCTGAATTTCTTCTTTTAAATTGGTTTTTACTTGTGTTTTTCACCTTAATGGTCTGGTTTTTTCTTAAATGTTAAATACGTTACAGTAAAAGAATGAAAATTCTGTTTTATTCGGTTTCGCTTTGTCCTCTAAAGTCAAAAATTAACTCATTTTTGGGTATTCAATTTTCTCGGGTTTTGTCGCGCGGCAAAGGAAAAAATATAATTTCTTGTTTTCTTACAAGTTAAAGACATCAAGTTAAGTTCTTCCTGTTGATATTTTTTAATATTTTGGCTGTTCAGTTATTGAACTTTCAATAAACGAAGTCTTGAAACCTGACCTTGTGTCTGTGGTTACTGCGCATATGGTTTATTTTTTTGCTTTCGCTCGCTCTGAAATATTCCAAAAAACGCCAGGAAATTAGGGGTGGGTCGCGGACAGTTTGATGCGGGGGTCAATGGGTTAAGCGACTTTGTAAAAGTTTTTGAAAGGAAAGTCTGACGCGTACAAGCAGCTCATTTGCATAATGCAGCGCGTGCACTTTCAAGTCCGAGTAGACAAATATTTATTTCGCTTTCTTTAATATTGTGGTAAAAAACAAATTGAATGTGGTTTAGCGTGGTCTGTACTCTTATCGACAACGATACGCGTCATCACAGTGGTCAAAATGTTGTGGACTCGCGAGGCCCGCAACAAATTAAGCTAGATCACAAAGCGTGCGCTTTGATTTATTTATTGCGTACGTCAGCAACATACACCCATGGGCAAATAGTAGATGGTGAATTAGCCAATCAGAGTGCGCGCTTTGTTTTAGTTATGTTATAACAAATCATACTTTGCACAGGGGACCTCTTAAACTGGCATGCACTTTGACACTGATATACACCACCTGTATCTCTTAGCAAAACCTTGGTTGTTGATGAAAAATGTTGATTTTAGCAATAGACAGAGGTTGAAAGTTAGCTAGTGAGATTGTTTATCTAAGGCATATAATTATGAGAATAAAGCAAGGCTGTGATCTAAACAAAATTACGAGAAGCTCTAAGGTTCTTAACCATGAAATCCTGGCTGCTCAGGACTACAGCTTGTCTGAAAACAGTAAGTTTTTTCAGTCACCCAAGGGCAAAAGATAGTTGCATGTGGCACACAGGCATTTCTAGGACACAGCCTGAATTCATCCATGGACAAGTCACAAGATTTGTACAATTTTCTTATAATGGTATATTCATATACAAGGCAGGCTTGGTGACCAGCTGTATGACTACTAAGGTTACTAAAGCTTACCTGTCTTGCTCTCAACTGGTCCTCATCAGGTGGAACTTTGACGAGCCATGACAGGAAACAGCGATCGTTAATCAAAGGCTGCCACTGGGCTTGATCCCTGATGAGGACAAAAATGAACACAAAAAATTAATTCATTTCAAAATGTAGTTACAACAGGTAACAAGATACAAGATGGCAACTTGGCAATCATGCATTAGGGTTTGCAAGTCTGCACTGTATGATCAAATAACTGCCATAATGAATAATAAAAACTATATTCATTGAGCTCATATAGATGTTAACATTTGATTGATTTTTTTACACTATCAAAACTGTTTAGATAAATATTGTATTTGTAGTCAGGTAGAAAGGTTACGAGCTGGACTGCTAAGTGGACTGATAGGTTTTGTTGTTAGCTCCCAGTAAGATTTAAATTATGGATAGAAAGCAGGTTACTACACAGTAAAAATTAAAACAACAACTATAAAGGAGTAAAAAATTTCAACAATGAATATATCACTTTTGAATTAACAAACTCAGCTTAGTGGAAAATTATGGTATCATAATGGTAAGTTGACTGTCTTGAACAAAATATTTACAATATTGTAATGGTATATGTTAATATAGAAAGTGTATAATTGAATATCACTGCTTTTTGATGTTGTACATACCAGTTCATATCTTTGGAGTTACTTTGTGTTGCACATGGTTGCCTAGAGAAAAAGTTCACATAATGACAATCAATGTTCTTTCTACCAAATGCGATCAATACAGGGTACATTTTCAATATTACTCCTTAAAGGACGTTCGCACAAAAATTTTCTAACATTTATTTTTTTCTGAAAATTTTACCATTGAAAGATCATGAGTTAGTGATGTCAGAAATGTAAAAAAAATGGGGGGTCACTGACTTCATCTTGGAGAGAACATTCCCGGAAGAACACCTAAATCTGAGTAAATCGGGCTTCATTAGCGAAGAAGGCCACAGTGGCTGCAAGCCCCAAAATATTGCAATTACAGCTTTGAAGGTAAATGTTATCTGCCAAATATGGGTTAAATGAACCTATTAAGCGAATTTAGTCAGCTGTTGAGGTACCTCCAAGAACAAGTAAGCATTTAGCGACCATAGTTTCGCAGGCCTTGCAGCTGCAAGATGGCAGGATTCCATGTCCTGTGGACAGAAATCTTGAAATTTTTCAACTTCCCACATTGATTTTTTGTTCATTTTTGGGCAATGTGGAGATACATGTGTAATTGTAAATAAAATCTGTTTCTGAAAAGAAAAGTAGGGGTCACTGAACGTCCAAGATCGCTAAATCCAAGCAAAGCTATAGCAATGGCCATCTGCCCTATCATTGTTCATTTTAGTACTTAGCATGCACACTCAATGCATGATGTGACATGAGAATTTGCGTGCGCAATAAGGATGCGCAGTAACAATTAGCGCGAACGTCCTTAAGCTTCAACACATACAGAAATACAGCAACACTCTAGACAGCAGAATATCAGACCCTTTCTGCATTGTTCACACAAAAGAATACTTGTAGGTAAAACGGTTAAAGATTTTTTTTTTACTTTTTAAGGCAAATAAACTTAATCTTGAATCTTGAAAATGAATTCTCAACAAGGCGCACAAATGATGGTGTATAGTGTAAACTGAGTGAAATGATGTTGGTTGTCTATTGTGTAGTTCCAGAAAATATCCATACCCCCCCACGGAAGGTCGTTGGAAATTCCGAAGGGGAGGGGGGATCAGAGGCTAAAATTTCCGAGGGTGGCGGAGGGTGGCAAACAGTTCGTAACGAACGAAATAATACTTACATAAATTGTTTTAACGATTGAAAAAGGAATTGAAATAAATAAATTACTTCTCCATTCACCTGAGCTTAAATGTGTCTTTCTTTAATGTTTGTGTATTCGCTGCGATTTTCCTGTCATATTTATCCCCAGAAGAATGTGGCCTCTCGTGCATGAAACCGAGCCGATACAAAATGGCCGACGGCAAAAATTGATCTCCAGATCCCTGGCCGAGTGCCTCGTACTCATACCCATGCTTACGCAACTTTTGTTTACGTGAGGTCACCGGAAAAGTAACAAACAAACACAAGTGCATTTGCTGAGACAGCACAATTTATTACACAATTTTTAGCAAGGCTCAGCGAAAAGCCGAGAAAAAAGATATATTATGCATGCAGCGAGCCGTGGTGCCACATAAATTTTTGTCTTTTTTTATCCGGTTTTTGCAAATTGTTAGCATCAAAATTCTAGTACAGTTTGGTTGTGTAATTACTAGAAAAATGAGCTGTTCATCAAGACTTTTCCAACTATTACGCCACGGATTTTTCTCTTTACGTATTTCTAGTTCCCTTTCCTCGCTCAACCTTCTGAAGGCTCGGCTGCTCATCCAGTAATTTTACATGCGGACGATGCCACGACGCTTGAACGTTCGTAAAAGCTAATGTCAACGGTGTCAGATCAAGGTAGTAATATATTTATATCACATGTTAATTAGCACAAATTATGGAAGACAAGCAAGGTAAAGTATAGATGAGACAAATTAATCCGATTCCTTTTTAAATGTTTTCAACTGCATTTCCCAAAAGTTTATGTTTGCGTTCAGCACGCCAGTCTAAAAAAGCGGCTGTTTTTGTGACATGATCGAGAGTCTTGAGCACTCGGGGAAATCGGGCATTTAAACTACGCAACAACAAACGCTTTTTGCCGTGTTTTAAATTAATTAATATTGCTGCAAGAAATCAAAACGTTACGATTTTTTCCACATCAGTAAAAGGATAAATCTTAAATAACGTAGTAAAGTAATAAAAAGAATTGATTGTACCTCTGTTAGCCGTCAATTTTCGACATTTAAAACGACTTGGAACTTCCGAGGAGTTCTGAAATGAGGGTAAAGAAAAAACGGAAATTCCGGAGGGGAGGGGGGGGTCTCCACAAACCCCTCTGGAATGGAAATTCCGAGTGGATGGGGGTTAAAACGAAAAAACCTTCCGTGGGGGGGTATGGATATTTTCTGGAACTACACATTGCAAGTGATATGGAGCACTGAAAACCTTATTAAATTTATGTCAGGGTTGGATGTGTCTTGAGATAGCCAGATGACCAATTCAGGTACAGGAGTGCCTCCAAAACACAAGGCAGGTGTGTGTGTGTGTGGGAGAGAGAGGGGAGGACTGTAGTGGAGGTGCTACCCACTAGTTCTTTGCATTGGCATTGCTTCTGCTGTCCATAACAGAAGAGTGACATCCAGTAAATAGCATTTACCCTGGCAGAATTTTCACACAATTTAATAGCGGATCTGTACTTCCTTAAATAATTATCTTTCTTTCTCTACCACTTTTCACCGTAGATTGGCCCTTTTTCAAAGAGTTGTTTTTGGTGTGACTGACACCACACATGTTGAGAAAGACTATTTTGAAGTGCATACTGACCTACATAGTAGCACAACAACAGAATCTGCCTTGGCTGGGATAAAACCCAATAGGAAAACATTGCGACAAGCACAGTTGTAACATTCTAAGATTGTCTCGCCCAAAGGACCATCCTTGTGAAGTGTAACTTCTTTATGCTTGGCTCTGACAAGATGGTTTACAATATGGCTACAAACAAAATTAAAAAAAAAAGAGTAAATGGCTGAGTCAAGCTACAGAACTTGGAGATTATGACAGACAAGTGACTACAAAGGAAAGAACGAAGATCATCACAGCAGTAGTTGTTGTGTTCACATACAGTATATGTATGGTAACTGACTTCATTAAAAAGTGTATGGTTTGAGAAGATGGTTTAAACCCAGAGGTGTAGCTTGCCTAGGATATTATTGTCTGGGTGAGAGCACACTCTAGAAGGGTTTGCAAGACTCATGATCACATCAACTACACGTAACGGTAATTACACGTAATATTTAGATATTATTTTAAGTATTTCAGCAAACATTTCAAACTAAAAGTGTTAAAGTACTTAGATGAATATAACTTATTCTGGATGCTTCCTCTGTAAGAAAAGCATTGTGTACCTGCCAGCAGTGTTTCCTCTGCCATTACAAAACCACTTTTTGCACTGAATGCACTGGACAACAGATGCTGGGTCATGGACTCCACAATACCTGAAAAATTACTGTCATTTAGCTTTAAACTTAAGTAAGGGAGCCTGAAAGTCTAAACACCAAAAGGAAATACTATACAAAGGACACTGTAGCCAGTAAGACAAAAGTGCATGTGATGTGCATGAAAATTTTTTCAGCAAGTGAAAGTGGGTAAAGCCCCAAACTCACCAGATCAAGTGGTTTGGATTCAAGCCCTGGCAAGTTGCCCCACTGCTAACATTTATTTTAACTAGCTGAACCAATTTTACATAGCCACATGGTGCTGAATGCTAAAGCTTACATGTAGAACAGATTTATACTTTTACAATAATTTAGAGACCAGCTTTAGTGCTCTGTTAGAAAACACAAATACTTCTTAATCGTTGAATTAATTATCTTTTGTTTCAATAGGGAACTTTCAAGTAAAATAAGCTTAAGTTAATGGCAAATTGAAGCTTAAAACAAGAATTAAGCTTACATGTCTTGCAATACTTACTGTACTCAGAAAAAAGGTACACGGAAAGGGTTGAAACGAAAAGAAAAGTCCTACGATTAAGACCAAATTAAACTTATAAAAACTAACCACTCATATTTTCTAAACCGAAACGTGTATTAAGCTTAAATGTAAACCGGTTTTCGAAGATATGATGAACATTTTTTATAGTGAGCTTACATCGCAATAAGCGCTTGTAAAAAAACTTTCTAAAACCCTTCAAGGCTTTTTTGAAAAGACTGAATAACTATGGCAACTGCTTTTAAGTTAAACACACCTGCACGCGTAGGCCGGAAGATCTTTCGAGTAAAAGGTTTCATCTTCGTCTTCTTCGAAGTTTAGCTCTCCTAACGAGTTGCTAACCTTGGAGACATTGCTGTCTGTTTTCGCATCTTCATTTCCTGTTGTTGGGCCATTAGTCAGTTCCTCCTTTTTGTCCACAGAACTTCCATTAACCAAAGGTTGGCTCCCTTCGGGCTGCGAAGCTTGCGACTGAGTTTGAGTTTGCGATGGGACAGTGAAATCGTGAAATTCGTACTCGCTTCCTTGTGTGTCCGCGCCGAAATCAGCTTCTTCGGTGTCTAAAAAAGTCAATGTTTGAGATGCAGGCCCATAAGAGTCTACAGTGCTCATATTTAATCTGAGAAAAACGTTAAAACCAACTTGCTTTCGCCACCTAAAACGAAACTACCGGAAGAGTTTTGAAATCTAGCGCAAGAACGTGGCCAAGATGGCGACCTGAGCCACGCGATTCCTATTTCGCAATACATTCGTTAAAATTTCGGGATTGTTCGGTAATACCGACATAAAAACGAGGATTTCCGGAGCTAGTCGACAATTAATCGGGTACAAATCTCCCATAGTTCTCTGTGTTTTAAGATGGCGGCAGATACCGGTCTTTGCCTGTTTAAAAACTTTAAAACCTCTTGTACATGATATGAGAGGTGAAATTTCGTTGGGAGCAGTAGTTTTAAGATTCCCTCTACTTTACTAGTAACGTTCTTCGGCGCTTTTTGGATCAGTCCCAACGATGTCTGTGTCTTGTGTGACATCACCTCGAGTCCTGCAATCTTTTCCGCCAAAATTGCGTGCTCTTCGATCTTCTGTAGTGAGTGTAGTTCGTTCCCTGTGCGAGAATCCTACTCCAAGACCATTACCAAAAGCGGCGGTGCAATCCTTCGGTGTTTTGTTGGATATCGACGGAGTCCTTGTAAGGGGCCGGAATGCAATCCCTGGGGCAAGAGAAGCTCTGGAAATGCTGCAACACTCGGACGTTCCAACAGTATTTCTGACAAATGCCGGGTCTGAGTCTGAAAAGGAAGCTGCTGAACGCCTTTCTGATAAGACTGGTTTTGAGGTAATTGCATGAACCAAGTGCTTCTTTTAAAAACGGGGATGGGTGGCTGGGTCAAGATTAAATAAGGTATTAGCTTGGAACATTACGTATTTTGTCCGCACCCCTCCTCCCTGGAAGGCAACTTTTAGCAAGGAATTTTTTTAATAAAAGGAGCCCATAACGAAAGACTAGGCTTTCAGAACCTGCCCTCCATATTTGGGGAAGGGTTAGGGGGAGTCCCTTTCAGTGATGCATGGGCTTTGGTGGGGGTGGTAGGTGGTCTTAAGTAACTCCCCCCTGATCACTTAGTGTTTCCTGCCTCTTGGCTTCTTTTTAGTAAGACCATTTGGCTTTATCAACTGGGTTGACAATGTGAATTGGCCACTGTAAAAAGATTTGAAAGCGAATAGGCTAATGCTTGAAACATCAGCTTTTGAATCACTTTACACTAGTGGCCGACTCAAATTATCAACCCAGTTGATGAAACAAAATTATCTTGTAATACTCCTCACTGACGCAGTGCCACAGTTTCTTTAGAAACTTACTCCCTTTATTATTTTTAGCAAGACTGCTTGCACTGTTATAAAAACATGTTTTTTTTGCTCATGTCGTGTGGATCAATTCACCTTACACATTTATTACCAAGCACAAAATTCACCATCTTTATTCACTTATCGCTACTCATGATGACTTTGACAGTGCTAATCCTAGCAGTATGCAGGACGCCTATCACATATGAACTCAGTTAAAATGACCTTGCTCTCCATGAGTTCTTGTAGATCAGTGGATAGAGTGCCTGCTGGTGTTCAGGAAGTCATGGGTTCAATTCCTGTCGGGAACTCAGATTTTTCTTTGTCTCACGCTCGTTTCATGTGGATTAATTCACCTTTCAACATTTTTCCTGTTTATCTCAATTCCTACAAGCTTGGGAATCCCACCTGTCTTGCACATGTTCTCTTTTATGTCACGTGAAAAGAGTTCAGACATGAAGCCATGTTGCATGTTTGAATCTCAGAATCCGCTCTGTCCCTGTTTGGGAATTATTTGGGATATCAGGGGAATCTGTACACTGTGCTTATCTTTTCCGTCGCAGCTGAGACCTTAGACTGCAATCAAACCCAGCTTTTGAACCCTGTTGCATGGTTTTTGGCCTACACTTCACCCCATGACAGACCAAATTTCTTCCAGCTTCTCCGACACTGTCCTCCACCAGGTGGTTTTTGGTTGGCCTCTCTTTCTTTGCGTATAGCTAGTTGGGGTTGAGGGGTTGGGGGGATCATATAATCAGGGTTTTCAATAGTTTTAGAATAACGGTCTGAGCTAACTAAAATTAGGCGGCAAACTGATTAATTGTTTTTATACTCTGAGTAAAAATACAGACAAAGTAGGCGGCAGTAAGAGTAAATTCTGACAAGGTAGGCGGCGATTTTCGCTGGTTGCAGGCTTCTAATGAAACCTCTGTATAATGCATCTAAGAAGACCATGCTGTCCCATACTAATGTCTCTCAGATCCACACAGTAAAACAATGTAAATGGAGTACTTTATTTTCACTGCCCTTTGTTTACCAGCAGCTCTCCGGGTACCCTTTTTTCCACCAAGAACATAATGGCCTAACTAACTAACTTTTACTTCAATTTAAGGTGCAAGAAGAGCAAATGGTTTTGTCACATACACCATTAAAAATGTTTGACTGGCTACACAACAAGCATGTTTTGGTATCTGCACAAGGAAATATGAACGAAATTCTGCAAGGGTATCCTTTTGGAAATATTTATTTGACAGAAATCTTTTACATTGTGGCAATAAACAAACATTAGTGTACATCTGTTTCAGCAAGTAATATTCCAGTCTTATATATGTTAACCAATGATGTCAAAGTCTTTCTTGAAGTTAAAAATAATATTAGTACTAGACATAACTGAATACTATTAATAATAGTCTTGATCACTTAGTTTTAACTGCATTTAAATATCAAAATAGCAATAATTTCTCAAGTTTGACTTGAATTCTCTCCAAGCATATAGTCGGAAAAAAAGTTATAACTGCGGCAAAGTCTTTGAAAAATTATGACTGAGACAATGTGCATTAAATTAACTTCCTAGGTATATAATGTATATACACTGTAGGGTCTCAATAATTCCAGTATTGCAAATTAGTTTATATGTTCATTTATTTTGTCTCTGAAAATGATTTTGCAGGCACACCAATCAAGCTATACAGTAACCATACCAGAATGTTGTTTCAAATATTATATTACATTAACCCTTCTTCTACATCTATATTTAATATAGTTTAATCCAGGATTTTAGCTCTTCTATTATATGGGAAACCTTTTTACCAGGTGCACCCTCCATTCATGTAAATACATTATAAATGCTGTGGTTGATGCATATGTCAAAAGTATGTACCTGCATGAGCAAGATATGGATGATTGTACTTTTCCTTAATTCTTTTAATTATAACTAGATATGGATTTAGTAACATTTCTGATATACAAGATTTGAAAAGAGCCTATCCTTTATTAGACATGGTGGATAGAAAAACAAGATATGACAATGCTAATGTATGTTCAGTGCTGGGACTATTCTATAATTATTTGTTAAATATCAAACTGTTTTATTTGTTGAGTAATAGAATAAAGAGCTGTTTTATTTGCGTGTGAAAATGGAATACTGGTTTTAAACTACTATCACATATGATTACATGTAGCTTAAAAACCTCACGCACAAACTTTAGCTTTTTAGTAATAGTGGTGCCATTCTGTGGAACAGTCTTCCTTGCAAGTCTTTAAGGCAGTTTAAACACCTACTCAAAAGAGATGTATAAGGCATGGCATTCATGGAAAGCAGTTTTTTTTCTTTTTACTTTTAGTTAATATAGTTAAATGAAATTTAACATAGTTAACGACTAGGAGCTTATCTGGTGAGTAGCGTTTTTTTTTTGGCGGTGTTGGCGGTGTTGTCATTAATATTCTCCTCTATTCTTGCATTCCAATATTTTTAAAATTAGTCATAATTTATTGTCATTAATATTTATTTAACTATTATTATTTATTTATATATAGTTAATTAATTTACGTATTACTTAGATAGTGCAGGTCCACATCAGGACTTTTGTCTTGCCTATTTTATAACCTGCTTTATCAAATAAATTATGTATGTATGTATGTATGTATGTATGTATGCCATCTGTTAGCGTTTGTTGAGCGTTTGATGCGTTCTGTAACATTTTGTTATAGTTTGTGAATGCACAGCGTTATGACCAGGAGGTAGTCTGGTCAGTGGCGTTCTTGTAAGCATTGGCCAGTGTCCTGGATGTGTATTAGTGTTTGTTTAGCATTGGTGTGTTTCATAGCGTTTGGAGTAGTCATATGGCCGTGGGAGCCCTGGGGCTGACGTTGTCCAGCGGCATTCTTGGTTAGTTCATGCGTTGTCTCCCATGTGCTTGCAGCGTGTTTAGTACTCTGTTAGCGTGGCATTTGTGGTCAGTTTTTTGTCATTTTGCGGTTCTCAATGTTCCCTCCCTATCTTCCCCTTTTATTTTTTTTCCACTGAGCTATCTGGCTCAAGTGTGACGGGTGCCTGAGGGGGGCTTGGCGTGGGGGGCTCGTGGCTTGGTTGAGGGTTGGGCAGGCCAGTCGGGTGTTCTAGTGCCTTGGGGTTGTGATTGCGGTTGCAGCCCCTGGGCTTCTTGGGCACCCACCCTCCACTTGCGACTAGTAGTTTTAGCTGACAAATTTTTACCTGTGTTCAAATAAAGATTACCCACCTACCTGAGTTACTTTTTTGTCCAGTTAGAAGTGAGACCAAACCCAATTACTATGGAGTCTCTCACACATGTTTTCCCATGCTTAGTGTCAGTTGCATCTATCTAATTTGAGTTTTGATTGGTTAACTGGACTTTCTTTGCCTTTTGTGATTGGCTGATTGAGTAATCAGGTACTTTGCTCTTGGTTTTATGGCATTATTGAAAACCACTCTGTAAAACAAATTATTATTCTACATATAATAGATTTGTACTGTATTGCCAGACTGTCTCATGATATCAAGCAAACCCTAATGGCTTGTTTCAATCTTCCTTTATTTCAGCTTTACAATGCTGACAAAGAATTTCCACCCATTGAAGGTAAAGTGCAACCTGTTTTCACCACCAGCTCATTTCTGGACACCTTTTCTTTAAGGAACAAGGTCAAAAGTTTATTCAATAATATTTTTATTTAGAGTCCTTGAAACACTACAGGAGTTTTGGAGGTGCATTAGTAGTCAGATTAATACTTGTAATATTTCATGACTCATTGTGAGTGACTACAATTCATGTAGTACATGGAAACTTAGTCTGAGAAGTTATCACAAGTTAATAACTTAATTTGTGAAATTAATTTTGTCCATATAGTAGCAACTGAGTGATGACGGTCATTAATGCAAGTGCGGTCGCAACACTACTAGAATAGAGACCTGAAAAAAATTCAGGCTCTGAGTGGGATCCTGCTCAGAGCCTGAATTTTTTTCAAGTCTGTGTTCTAGTAGCGTTGCAGCCGCACTTGCATTGAAATGACCGTCAACTTAAAGGGGCATTGTCACAAGAATTTTGCTGTTTTTGGACAATTCTGTGCTAAAATTATTACTTTAAGGCTTAAATCATAAACAAAAAGCTTCTGTAAAGCTATGATGAAGATATCAAATGAATTTTATCAGAGAGGGCTAACCATAATAAATTTCTTGAGGATTTTTGGAACTCATGGCATCAAACTTGAAAAAATTGGCCAATTTTTTCAAATTTCAATCCATTTCCATCCATGCCATCCGAAGCGACAGGCGAAAGGAAACAGTTTCAGTACTTTCAAATAGTCTTCGATAACAAAACTAGATCATTAGTTTTGGAATTGAATTGATGTGAAGGCACCTTGTTGCTTTTCATAAATTTGCCAAATAGCGTGACAATGCCCCTTTAATTTGTAGTAATAACTTTATTCTCCCTTCGGGACAGAAGAAAGAGTCAAAGATAATCAAGACTGTTGAGTTTTTCGAAGTCCAGACTTACATGAACATTGTATTGCCTCTTGACTCTACAGCTGTGCTGTTACTTGGTGAGGCAGTGAGATGGGAAACAAATCTGCAGTTAATTATTGATCTTCTCATAACAAATGGTAGTCCATATTCCAGTCCAGGGTCTCCACCAAAGGAACACATTCCTGTCATTGTGGCAAACACTGATCTCATCTACATGTCAGAAGCTCCCTTACCCAGGTATGTATGTTTTTAATAGTAGTAATATTATTATTTTTGTCAGGGTTCCTACAATCTTGACCATTTCCTTTTCCACAAATCACCACAACTCTCATCACCCAAGACCTACTCTTATCTGGCATCCTTATAGATCAGTTGGCAGAGTCCTCAATGGTGATTTATTTTAATTCCATGCATACTAGATAATTATAGTATCACTGGTGACCGATTTCTAAAGCAACAAGCACTGAGGATGAAGACTTCTAGACTAGGAGGGATCCAGGCCACCTACCCCTAGTAAATATTTTGGATTTTAACTCCCTAAAGTCTCCTCACTAACTCTCTCTGAAACATCGGAATAATTTCAATAAAGTGGTGGAAAATGGTATGGATGATCTGCAACTGTCACCTGAGTATCCAAATTAATCTATTTATTGATTTGCTATATTTTAATCATAGATTTGGTCATGGTGCTTTCTTGCTGAGCCTCGAAAATCTTTACAAGGTGCAGTTGTAGTAAATAAACATAGTATTACATTTTAAAGGTGGCTCCCTACAGTATTTAATAACAGCATCTTCACCTGTAGGAAGGTGAAGAATTAAAAGTGAGCTATGTAGTTTCACCTTTGGGTTAAGCCCCTGGCATTCGGAGTGAAGATTAGCAACAGACCTGGTTTTTTTCCTTTATATGAGTGTGTTTCAGATTGTTGCCATGGTAACAACAAATTGTAAAGAGAATCGTTTTTTGCTATTTTTTTACCTACAGTGTATTTGCTTCCCTTCCTAGAGTTGGCAGTCTTGTGGAAACAATTTCGGCAAATAGTTTAATTTGAAAAAATGAAAAGTTTATTCGGTAGGTTCGTAAAAATCCTCAACTTTCCTATTTTTGATTAAAAAAAGAAATCCGTCGATAAAATTTTGTCAAAAAATGATGTTGTGATCAGGCATCTATATTATGAAGTATACAAATGTTTGCGGAATTTCTCAGAAGGAAATAAGCACTGTTTTTCCTTGTTTGCTTCTTTGTGACGTCATAAAATCTCGAGAAGACTATGCATGCAGGCATATTAATGACCTACTGGGGTCATTTGGTGTGTTTGTTTTAATAACTCAATATGTCCTGCCTTAAAGCCACTTTTTGCAATATTGTGAATGAATTTCTATCCTATGGACAGGTAGCATCTTGTAAATGAGCAATGATGGCTGCTTGTTTTCTTTTTCCAAAGTTTATATTCCTTCTCTGTGAGTTCATTACTCTACGTGGCTTGTTCAGGGAGTAGCATCCTGGCTCATTCCAGACTTAGTGGAATCCTCATCCCTTGAATCTTGGCTATTTGTGTTACAAACAATTCCATGGACTGCAAATATATGTGGTAATATAATTTATTACTTTGTTTTGCCCTGTGCAATGATCATGACGATTGATTAAATCAGTTTCTTTGGTTGAAACTTCTACATACATGTACCTTGTTCATTTCTCTTTTAAATCAAGCAGAGAAGGTTTCCATTTGTTCAATAAGCGTTTTGAAACTGGAGGAGATTCACGCAGCTTTTAGGATAAACAGATTTTTAACATGTGGATGCCATGTTTGTCGGCATTTTAATGTGTGATCTTGTGCTCCACTTTTGGTAGAGTTTTAAGAGCTTGCGTTTTGAGAGCTTGCGCTATCATGCAATTTTCGAAATCCGTTTGTGTGCGGTCAAAAAACTACAGGGAGCCACCTTAATCGTTGTCTCCATACTGCTTTCAGTCCTGAGCATGAACTAACACTCAGGTTCAAGATCTGTAAATTATTTTGTCTCTTCAGCTGCATTGTAGTCTGATGTGTTGTGTTCATTATCATTATTAATTTCATCTCCTGTATGTTGGATTGGGCAGACTTCTCTAAATCAAAATGTTGCTAAGTGTAGCAAATTTGATTTGCTATAGGTATAAATTGATCTACTATTTAGCTGTATGATGTTAATACAATATGCACTTTCAATTTCTTTTTCAGAAATTGACTGGTCAAGAATTAATTTACACGGAGTTCTTGGGCAAGCCTTATTTGACAAGCTACCAGTATGCAGAATATTGCCTTAACCAAAACAACAGAGGCATATCAGACAACATAAAATCATTATATGCAGTTGGGTAAGTATGTATGTGTATTGTATGCTATAACTGGGTTTTTCTCTAGGTGTTCTGGTTTTTCTTCCCTCCACAAAAATGAACATAGATCTCCAAATTCCAAAAATTTTGAGCAGGATAGAGGACACATGAAATCCGCTACGACCAATGTGTTTTTAACTCTAAATATTGTAATTATTTTAGGCACATAATTAATATTAAGTCACAATTTTAAAGTCAAAGAATTTCCATGGCAAACTTGAATGTTTGATCTTTAAAATGCTGTGGATTAAGGACAAAAGACCAGACCTGATCACGCAAGCAGATTCCATTCAGGTGAAACTTGATACCTGAATGCTTTAATGTCACCTTTGCTAATTACATATATTAAATTTATGACTGTCAGTGCAATGAAGTGAAAAACTTTCAATCAATTGTTTGTTTGTTTTTTCAGAGACAATCTAGATACAGACATTTATGGAGCCAATTTATGCCATGAATACTTAAAGGTATTTCATAAAACTAGTGGAAACAATGGTGAAAAACAACTGAAAAGCTTTTGCCATCAGTCAAAACAAAATGGAATTAACTGGTTCCCTGAAGTAAAGAACGTAGAATCTATTTTAGTTCAAACTGGAGTGTCACATCAAGATGACAGCAAAATCACAAATGATGATGGAGCAAGATTTCTACATCGTGATACTGTTTATCTTCCTCATTTGAGGAGAGCAAACCATGTTGTGGAAAACATTGCTGAAGCAGTTGAACTTATTTTAAAACAAGAACAGGAAAGTTCTGTTTGACCAGAACGGTGTATACTTGACTATGTTGTGTGAAATAATTTGTTTTGTTACTGCTTTGTGCTATCAATATTACAATAATTATTATTGTGCCTCTGAGCTATGTCAGGGTACTTGAAGTAAAATATTTGCTCTAAAGCCTTATTTTTGTGAGTTGTATAGGCTTGTCTTTGAATCCCAATTGGACTTCACAAGGCTAAAAAAGCTCCCTTTGTTCTGAAGTGGAAAAAAAATTGTCGATGAATGAAAATAATGTGATACATTTTCTGGACACTGTACATTGGTGCCCAAATCCAATACCACTATTAAACAATTATTGGATGAGGTTTTTGCGATATCCGGAATAATCAAGGTCGAGGTAAGTGTTATAACACTATTATAACACTACTGATAACACTAACCGAGACCTTGATTGTTCCGGATATCACAAAAACTGAATCTGATAATTGTTTTATTATACACTGATACATGATTTTGAAGAAAATAATGACAAACGCATTATTGATGAAGCGAATCGAGAAGCCATTCTTACTTCGCTGCCCATGAACTTGACATTGCTGGCCGTGAACGTGAACTCGCACGCAACCTACAGATTATTCACTAATCTGTAGGTATAGATTAGTGAATAATCTGTAGGTTGCGCTGTTTCCCAGAATTAACTGTACGCTTTTAGCCAATGAGAAGACAGATGGTGACTACAATGTATAATAATTATACTTATTTAATTAGTTTTTCAGCAACAGAGATATTATGTTTATGATTATTTTAACCACATACATGTTCATATAATTATGTGAGACTGCCAAAAGTTTAGCTAAAAATACATTTGTTATGACTAATATACAATGTAGAGGTTACTGAAGGGGGCGAAGGGTCTAATTGTTTTAGTATCACCCAACAAGTCGGACAGAAAAGGCAATAATAAAGTTAGCAAATACAAGTTGAAGAAATATTTATTTGGGGAAAAAATGTAAGAAAAACCGGCGAATTTCACTTTTTGATGACTATTGCTAATAGTCCCCTAGTAGCTTAACCAATCAAAATGCAGGATTTGCATTAGTCCACTAGTTGGGTGATACTAAATTTAGTTATTGTACATCTCTAGACACGGTCAGAAAGTTTGACATTGTTATTCAGCTGCCATATTTGAAGAATCTTTTTTTTATGTAAGAATCTGAGAATTGACTGGGATTGAAAGGCAAGGTATTTATTCTATTAACCTAGACAGCGACCAAATTAGTGTAAACTTTATATGTAGAAAAATTATTAGTCATTATACACTAATGTGTGTATTTAATAGCTTTTTAAGATTATTACTAGGAAGGAACCCTACAAAATTCAATTACTTTAGGTTCCTGTCTGTAGGTAAATATGTTAATTAATTTTTTATAAATAACTCAGTAGTATTATCACAACAATTACAATGCCCATTGCTAGTAACATTATTTAATTTGGTATAAATTTTAAAAAACTGATCTCTAGATGAAACAATTAAAAAATACTATCTTAGTTTTAACTGCCTGAAGTACGGACTTGGACAAGTAAAACATGAATCTGATCCACTACATTTAGGTATCCCCAGAGGAACTTGTTGGAATGTTTTTCAAGATGGTTGAACCAACTGAGTCTTTTGCCTCTCTTCCTTACATCAAAGGTGTAACTGAACCTTAGACACGTATATTCAAAAACCACGATGTTACAGTTATTTTTTTTTCATTTTTTTTAGATAGCTTTATTGGGTACTACACATAACTATTGTAAGTATAAACAAGAAAAAAAAAGGCAAGACCCAAAAGAGGTAGGTGCAACGGACGAAGTCCCATGCGAGGCACCGCCCCTGAATTAAAACCTAAAATTAAATCAACATCATACAGAACCAACCATAAACAAACCATTGTTTTTTAACTGTTTCAGCCAGAGATCATTTTTAAATTTTTGCCATGTGTTATCGTGGCTGTGGCCCTTCAATATTTTCACATTATAAGGTTACATCCTAAAGAACCTTTGTTTTTACTGATAGTATACTCAATTTAATAGATTTCCCCTGATATTGTATCGAGTGGAAAAAGTATGGTTGCACCACATTAATGTAAACTTGAATGAATATTGTATTGATTTTAGAATGTTTACTTCATTAATGTCTATTGACTGGGTTTTTAGATTTTGTGCATGGGATGACAGTTCCTTTTTTTAATTTTTTGAATGTGCATACTATATAATTATTATTTAGACTTAGATGCATATTTACTTAAAAATGTCTTATTCTTGAAAGAAATCAACTTGAAATTTTGTTTCCTCAGAAAGAGTTTTTATTTTATTTGAATATATTTTTCACATGTAATATTTACTTATTTATTGCATCCAGTTTCATTATGAATGCTAGCATAAGAGGCAAATAACTCTTAGTTTGTTAATTTTTCAGGGAGGTGAAATTGTTTCTTTTTAGTATCATTTTGTCATTTGGAGTTTTTTTAACTGACTTGGATTTGTTTGGGCCAGAATAAAGTGTCCGTAATACAAGGTGGCCCTATAAATAAAAAAAAATCATAATAAGGTGGGATCAAAACTTCTTTAGATGCCTGACAAATATGTGAAGTGTCCTACTGAATAAAGGACTGTTGAGGCCCACAAAATACCGGTACATGAATTAAACTTTTTTGTGCGTGTTGTGTAACAAAGCTCATTGGTTCAAAATTTCCTAAGTACTTCATGTATCCCTTCCAGATATTATAGTGTATCTAATACTCTATAATATGGATAAATACACTTTGTTACGTTCTAAATACACTATAATAAGGGATACACCAAGTACTTACCCAAAATTTGTAAAAAAAATTGTCACTTATGTTGACACCTTTTTCGCACTATCAGTTGTAAAAATCTGGTCCTGCATCAAGACAATCTCTATTAGTATATACTAAAACAGCGGATGGAGTTAAACGCGCGCGCTGATTGGCTCGTCAAACTCTGGATATCCGGTGCTATTTAACTCCGATCAACTCGAGAGAAAATGGCGTCCCAGTTTGCAGCCGTGACAAGTGAAGAAATCATCCAAATTAATTTGTGTGGTGTATATTATCTCACTGTCTTAGTATATACTAAAACAACTATTCACCTCAGTGTCGGTGGCTAGCTTTGGATATTTACCTCGCTGCTTCGCGGCTCGGTAAATATCCACTGCTAGCCACCTCCACTTTGGTGAATAGTTGTTAACTAAAGCTGTTTATTTTCTTCTCATCACCTGCTTGTATCTACACATCTCATGACTAACCAATTCAATGTTCCACGATGCTTAAAGCAATGTTAACAGTGGTTTCCATCCTACATCCCAAAATCTAAATATTAGCGAAATTAAACATCTTGTTTTCCAATATGATCTTTGCTATTAGTTTAATTTTGTATATTTAGGCAAAATGTCCACCAATTAGCAATGAGTGCATAAAATGCTCTGCTAACAGAACTTTATTTCTTTTTTTTTTATTAAGGTTCATTCTCACTTTTCACACTTATAATCATTATGTACCTCTTATAACCTGTCTAAGTTGCCTTGGAAATGAAATCTTTGTGGAAAAGAATTATTTTTTGAACCCTACATGGAGGACTCAATTTTAGTCTTGGGTTCTGTTTTGTTTGGTATACTTAGGAACACAAGATTTTGTCCAAGATTCTAAACAAACTTACTTTGCAACTTTGTTATAGGACTGTAACTTATGCTCTGATGTTAAGATATGAGCACTGAGTGTTTACAAATCCCCCCGTGTTTTGTTTATTTTAAGAAAGATTCTCTCCTGAGCATAGGACAAGATCTGTCAAGTTTCTAAAGCACAAAATTGATAACTTACATTCTGTCAAAAAAAATCTCTGATTACCAAGCTTGGAATCCTAGAGGGACTGTATCCCTCTGATTTGCGTCATCTAAATTTTGTGATGTGGAATCTGTAACGTCCTGGTTGGGATTAGAGACTGCGTGACAGGCGCGCAAAATGTCTGCTTAGCAAAATATGCCAATGTGTAAATTCATCTTAATCCTCTGTAAACTTTTAAAACCATCCTGCTTCTTTACCATTGTTCTGTTGTATATTTTTCAGATTTTCTTTCGATGTTTAGTCTGATTCTACCTTGTTTAAAATTGTGCGAGACAAAGATTCTTTTTATTCTATTCAGCGAGGCCGTCGGATACATCAACTGCCGAGAATAACTCACATTGCGTGACTCACTGGCGACTGCGTGCGTTCGATTACGTAACAAGCCGGTGAGACAATAGACTGGCTTTTGCGTCACGGAAAGTTACGTTTTAGCTGGAAGCAATAGGCCAGTTGCAAGCAAGCAGGTATTACGGTTTACACAACGGCATTGAAGAATACCTCTGTTTTTTAAACCGTGTGTTCTTGCAAGTTTTTGCAACTGGCTACATCTTCGTTTATATTTTAAAGTTCGAAGAAACAAAGACAAAAAACTCTCTCGAAGATATTAAAAAAAAAATTGCTACTTTAAGTTCGAGGTGAAATAAAGGTGAGACCGCGAGATGATTTAATTTCAATTACTGTAAATAATGTTTTATTAAACTTTTGAAACAAACAAACAAAAGTGATTAATTTTGGTTCGCAATTCGATTCTACGATTTATTTTGTTAGACTCGTAAATCATCCAGTTGTCTCTCATTTGGGTTGAGTTTATATTTTCATTTCTCGTCATTGCGTTGCCAGTTGGACTGCCCACACATGGTAGCAAGCTTATGCTCACCGCTCCAGTGATTCGCGATGTCGCACATGGCACATTCAACTGCCAAGAGTCGAGTATACGTAAACTGTGTCAGTTTAAGTACGTGAAATCTTGGCACAGCTTTGTTTAATACGCGTGGCGTCTTCGAAGGTGTGTCAACTGAAATGCGACGCAACAATGTTCAGTATCATAAACACACCTCAACAACAACAAGACGCGAGATTTTTCTCTTGTATCTTGATACAAAGCGTACTCAGCGAAATCGTAAAATCAGCTGCGGAGGAGGTATTGCTGATTTTGAAGTTTAGCTTCTGGGGCCTTCTAGATCAATCTCGATTCTTCTTGCATTCGAGGTTTTTTTTTAATTTAAGCAATATTGGTAGGCGTATCAACCTACAAGTAACAAGGCCATTTTAATTCTGGCATTCTGTCAAAGTTTTGTGTGTTTGACGCGCGCGGCAAACTAATGGTTATTTTTCTTTCATAAAACATTCTACACCCAGATCATAACTTCGGCGTGGTAGCTATATTTATCGTTTGTAGGTGCGCGTAATAAATATCGCCTTATCAACCTTCAAAAGATTGTTATCGAACTTTTTATATCGAACATGGGGGTTAGAGTCAGTTAACAGGAAAAATCGTGCCTAAATTACGTGCCCTCAAACGGGTCTTGTTAAAAGACGAAATGTTAATTCAAATGGGACCTGACTTGTCTTTTTACTGGGTTGAAATAGTTTGATCGGACAGCATTTGTAACAAGGCGCGTGCTAGTTACCTATTTTAGAATGACAAATCTCTACACGTGGATTTACACTTGATCGCACTTCCAATCTCCCAACTTTGTCAAGCACAGTTGTGTTTGTCCCCAGACGGCTGAATAGCATTTTTGTGCGGTTTGTTTGCCTGGTTGCCGACACAAAAGAACTGTGTTATCGCACTGTATGCATCGACCTGCTCCAGGTGAAGATCGGATCCCTGGTTGCTACGGTGTTCATAACCTGCTAAGCAATTATGATAAACAAGTAGGCGTGACGGATTTGAGGTTTTTCGAATGAAAAAAGGGACAACCGACAAAATCACCACCAGCAGCCGAACTGATTCAATTCAAAATGTTTTTCTGGCAATAGAAAATTTGCTCTATTCTTTCTAAGTAACACACATTCCAAACTTTTTTGAAGGTTGTCATGTTTTAAAGGGATTTAACTTCATTTCTGTTGTGCGCCTCCCTAGGGGGTTGCCGGTGGCTCACGCCTTCAATTTGAGGTGTAAACAAAGTTGTTTTGCACGAAAAGCCCTTAAAGGGTGGTATCGGCAGTCATTCCGTCATTTACCGAAGTCTCTTTACGCCTTCCGCGTCATTTCGCACTCCGGAATTGCTCTTCGGAGCGCAACTTAGCAAAGGAAATTTGAATTTCCGACGTCCCGACCCAAATACTTGAAAGGTCGTCAAGATAACAAATATCTATTTATGTTTGCCAATTTCAGCACGTGTACCTTTTGGTTATTGAATTCACGAGCCAATCGCTGGGCAGAAATTAGCATTAATTAGCTTAGCAGGGTTTTTCAGGCCCCGCCTCCCAAAGCACGGAAACGGTTCTTTTGTTGTCATTGAGCGGAAACAAAACCCACTTTCAACCATACCCAGCTGTTGCCGTCATTTGAACATATTCATACTCGAGGATTCGCACATGAATTGTACATAAGCTTCTGCGCTGGTTCGCGGTAAGATCTACGTTCGTAAAGCGACATCGATTTGTGGACTGTGTTCCGTTTTGGGTTTCAATTACCCTTAACTCTGTCTGACTTGATCACAAGTTGTTCCTGTGATTTATAGAGGAGAATCGCCAAAGGATAAATTCGCCGGAAATTTTCCGTGGGATTGCGGGCGATCGTCTGGTTATACACAAGCGCCGATTTTAAGTTTAAAGCGAAATGGGAACCCAAGCTTTCTTTTCTCCTAGCGTCGCCTTGGACACTCTCTCGGCCGCGAGATGTTTACTCGATATGTCAAAAATTTTTCCAAAGAAACCTGCGCCGGTGTATTCTGAAAACTCGTCGTCGTCGCCTCTGTTGATGTTCGCAAAAATCTTGGCTTCCATGGAGGAGGAGTGCTTTATGATAGAGAAACATTCTTGTCTTTCGGACTCTTCTAAGCAGACGTCGAACGTCAAGATAGGACCCGGGTTTGGCGTTCATTTTAAGGAAACGGAGCGGGAAAAATGCACGCAAGATGTAACCCCGAAGGACAGTGCTAGCGTTACACGACGCGATGACGACGACACGCCCTCTGAGCCCAGTGAACTGATCACAAAACCAAAACAAAAAACCCGGCGCCGAAACGCGCGGAGAAAAAGCGAACAAGAGAAGAAAATTCATGCCTGTCACTACCCCGGCTGTGATAAAAAGTACGGCAAGAGCAGCCACCTGAAAGCGCACCTTCGCACGCACACCGGAGAACGTCCATTTCACTGCACTTGGATGGGTTGCGAAAAAAAGTTTGCTCGCTCAGACGAGCTCGCCCGACATTACCGCACACATACGGGTGAGAAACGGTATGTCTGTGGGATATGCAGCAAGCGTTTTATGAGAAGCGATCACCTTTCAAAGCACGCGAAAACACACGGGTTAAAGTCCCGCAAAGAACTGAACAGACCCACAAACCCAATGTTCTTTTGAAACGGAAAGCGTTGGTTGCGCGGTTGAAGGACAGCACGACAACTTATCGCCGCCTTTGAAGGAAACCCACGCGTGGGCTTGCGTGATGACTTGGACTGCTGCTCAGTGACAAGAACTGTGCAGTAACAAATACAACCGTAGGGGACATTTTAACAAAGTTTAAAATAGATCAAAAAAATTGTTATTACAGCTTGTAGCTTCTTAAATTACCCTTGTTCCCGCAGACTAGTATTTACACACATGAGATCGCCCGGTGTATTGAAAATTGATTTATATATTTTATTATAATTTTTATGAACAAGAATACTCGGTGATCGAGACGTACTCCACCGTCAATTGTAATCTTGAACTTCACAGAATTCAGAAAATACGTTTGTAGATTGAAGAGGTGTTTGTTACACCCTTTTGTAAATTAAATTTATTTTTTTTTCGTGAAAAGCAAAATTTTTTAATCAGGGTTTTAGCATGTTTAATGAATTCAGCTGGACTGGATCAGAAATAGTTTTATGCTGCTTATATCTTTTTATTTTAAAACTTCAGTAACAATACCTGACACACTTAGTTAATAAAAGATCTTGGATGATTTTATGGCATAAATACGTGTTATCATTCGTGCGATTTTTTTGTAAATAACAAAGAAGTTCTAAAAGTTGTTGACTCTCTTCTCTCCTATTACGCAACATTGCGCGCGCTACGCGGGCTGCTTTTGTAAACAATTATCATTATTACATTCAAGCGAATGGCTTGAAATAAATATTGCTGATCAAAAACGTTATTCAAAACCGTCATTCATCGCTCTAGCAGGGCTTTGTTTCGTTATACAAAATATTCATTCGTAGAATAGAGTTTCGCGCTTTGACCGATAAGAGCTCCAAACTGATGAGCCATCCGCTTGTCACTGAAAATGCAAATTTTGATCTTGCAAGAAATGTCAAGGGCAACGGACCCACGTATAAAATTCAATAGGCAATTGCGCAAACCAGTAAAATATAACTAGAAACAGCTGTGAATGAATCGCCACGCCACAATCCTGGAAATATTTGCCCCTTGCGGACTTTAAAAATGAATTTGCTGATCTTTTCGTTCGAGGTGTAATCGTTGATTTGAAATCCTGAAATGTTTAAAACTGCTAATAGATCAGTTATTATAAACATTGTTTTGCTTTTGAAAAAGAAAGGATGAAAATATCCTAGGCATTAAAGCGAACGACTTTCTTAGCTGTATATGAATTTTCTCAGTTAGATTTGCAAAACGATCTTGTGGTTTTTGTTTTCACAGAACAAAAAGCCTCTCACTAAACAATGGAACCCGCACAAAAATAGCTCCCTCGGTCCGGTTCAAGGTCACACAATTCTTAATGAAGACTGTTACTTAGATACCTCATTCATACAAGATTGACGAGAATGGTAGCATTCAACTCTTATTTCTTGAAAATCAAATTCATTTTTTCAGTACTATTTCCGAAATTTTGAAGCCTTTTCTGTATGCCTTCAAAACAGAAAGGATCTTTTTTTCTTTTGTTTCCAAAGTTTAACATTTCTCCCGCTGCATTTATACGCCATGCAGCTGCCGATTTTGAATAAAACAAACAAACTCGATATGCTATTGGACGATAAGACTTTAATATGGCTTTGTGCTAATGAAATTATCAGAAATTCGTAATAATTCTTAGAAAAAACATTGAGCCACCCACATGTATACTATAACCTAGCGTTTTATCAGCGCATTTATACTAAGAATTCAAAGTCTGCCATTTTCATATTTGTCTACATTCCGATGTCAAGAAAGACCTACTCTGGCCTTTGTTCATCTTGTATTTGAAGAAAGGGCTTTCTTTATATTGCACGATTGTTCACTGCAGCTGCCACGCGCCGAAGTTCTTTATCCTGTGAAAATCTTCTTTGTCTTTCAAGGCATCCATTATTTAAACAAACGAACTTTGTCCCGGCGTTCGAACATAATCTTCCTGTCCCCGCTTCTTTCTCTGAAAGCACGTGTTTGATAACCCGCTGAAGTGTTTTTCACAAGTTGGTTTCCGGTAGTTGCAAAAGCCGGCAAAAGTGTGAAATATCTTTTAGTTAACAAGACAACATAGGTGCCGTTTATTTCAAAACCAGCTGGGAACACCCCCTATACCATCATTCCACAGGTGGCCGTTTTCTTCGATCTTATGGCAAAGTCAGCAATGAATTCCGTTTTCAATTCGCTTGATATTGATTGTTAAACTGGTACCTCTCAGAGGACGCAGTAATTAAGAAAGAGTCCGTTGGAAGTTGCTTCGGCGACAAATTTAAAAAACCTTGGCAACTGTTTTGTTTAAAAATTAGCGGTGTATAGCAGCTGGTCTTTCATATTAACGCGTGCAATTTGAATTTTCTTTACCCATCTCGGAATGAGCAAAACTGACTTTTATTGCATAAATGCCTTAGCCTCGTAGCTTAACTTTAATATTTTGAAGCGTGCTTTTTACAGACAGTCGATTGTAAGAGCGCGGAAGAAATTTTTTACTATCACGAGGAACGAATCAATTTTAAGCAAACCTTGTGCACAATTTCCAGCCGTGCTCTTTACTTCCACTCGATGCTGCCGCGAATTAAAGCAATCGAAGAAAGCCGTCCCACCTCATCAGAAAAAGGCACTAATTAAAAATCGATTAGCTTTGTTAATGAGGGTGAAATAACCGCCCGCTGTGAACCTTAGCGACTTGCTGACAGTCACGTCGGGACATAAGGTCGTCCAAAAAACTTATAAATTTCTTTAACACCCTTCCTTCAAAGTCACTAGCTTTGGGTTGTTTGAGCGTCAATTTGCTACATTTCGCATTCTCCACTAGCCTCCTACGCAGACGTTCTTAGGCTTGTCACGCGCTCGTGGGGAGGAACGCGTGACAAGCCTAAGAACGTCTGCGTACAGGAGGCTAGTGCGAAATCTAATAAATGCTTTTTACAACCAGTTAAAAAAATTAAAAGCAAGCTAGCAGGCGCCTAATGTTTTAACTGAGATATTGGCCACTTTAAAGTTAGTATCGAATGTCCATTCATGTTTCTTGGACTCAGATATTTTTTTTTAGATGAATAGTTTTACTCTCTAAGTATCTACTCTATAGGTCAGAACTAATTTTTAACCCTTGTTTGAATTCAGATTTTCGGGGTTCAGACCTTTTTTTTCTCACTAAAATTTTTTTTGTCTCTTGTCTTTGAAAATTCTTTTGTTCTTTGAATTCGAAATCTAATAAATGCTTTTTACAACAGTTAAAAAAATTAAAAGCAAGCTAGCAGGCGCCTAATGTTTTAACTGAGATATTGGCCACTTTAAAGTTAGTATCGAATGTCCATTCATGTTTCTTGGACTCAGATATTTTTTTTTAGATGAATAGTTTTACTCTCTAAGTATCTACTCTATAGGTCAGAACTAATTTTTAACCCTTGTCAGGAGCCCATTCCTGCCCTTGTTTGAATTCAGATTTTCGGGGTTCAGACCTTTTTTTTCTCACTAAAATTTTTTTTGTCTCTTGTCTTTGAAAATTCAGGTTTCAGTTACAAGAACTACAGATAGTTTTTGGCTACAAGACGGCGTGACCTTCGCGATAGTAGGGACCTTACGAAAAACACGACGGCAACGGCAACGAGAACGTCACCAAACAAAAGGTTTAATGAGCAGAACAATAGCTGTGCAAGTGCGTTAAAACTCTTGGTACATTTCTTTGCCGTCCGCTGCAAAACAACAACGTGAAATGACCAGATTCTGCGTTGTTTGGAGAACGTGAACCACAAAGGCTAAATTTTCGTATTTCTCTTTGAAACTGAATGCATTCGTAGCATATTCAGGTGAGGCATGTTTTAATTAATACCAACAAACACACTGAGTAGATCTCAATAAAGGCGAAATTTCGAAGTAAAATAGAAACACATTTTTTACTAGACGTCGTCCTCGCCGTCGCCGTCGTAGATGCGTAAGGTCCCTAGTGCTCGCGCGAAGTTTGCGTTTTTACGCGTGGCAATCACGCGAGATTTATTTTGCCGTCAACTTCTCTTTTATATTGCAGACCTTCATAATATTGTCAGTTTCGACTATTTGCACTTAAAATAAGTCTGGGACTAAATGGTTGTTGTTGTCATAAAATGAAATAGAATACGTGTTTTTCCATATTTTAATTCTTCAATTTTCAGACGAGGGCTGAGAAGCACTTGAAAAACACTTGCAAATTATCGTAAACATACGTGGAACGACTTTTTTTTTCACCTGAGGCAAAACTCTAGTCACGTCCTTCTTGTAAAAGTAATACGCACGCTATTGATCTTAGTAATTTAGCAATTATTAGGACAACTCTCCCTTGAAAAATTGGCCAAGCGACAACTTAGAACAAGAATGAACAGATGCCAACCAGTTTGAGTTTAATTGTTATTCTATTTTCATGATTTTCGATTCAGGAAGTCTTCACTCTATGAACAAGCATCGGGGGCGTTCTGGTTTTCGGGCGTTAAATATTTGCTTGATATTATTCGTAAACACCCCCCCCCCCCCCCCCCCCACGAAAAAAAAAAAAAGACGCAACAATGTGTCCCTTTATTCCCGAAAACTGAGTCAAACATCAACAAGACAGAGGTGAATCAATTAGTGGTGCCGTATTTCCGTCAACCATCATCCGTGACAGAACGGCTTTTATTCATGTTATTGTAGAAATACACAACAGAAGCCACCGCAAGGATCTCTGGTTTAGCCCTCACAACTGATTTCCGCCTTTTAAGGGCGGATTCTGATCCGTGCTTCAGAAGACGCTATTTCCGTAGAACGCATGCGACGTATTATACGCTTCAGACGTCCGCGTCCACGTCTTAGAAGATCGATACATCTGATTTGGCTTTTTTGTCTCTGACGTTTTTCACGGCCTATAAGTCGTGTGTCTTCCAATATAAATCAATGTTCGTAAGTTTTGTGACGACTTTTATCGACCTTGCCTACTGCACGGACGCTCTTTGGTTATGAGCTCAATGGTAGTCAAGTCCCGATTTTTTGCCCTTCGCTTGTTTGACCGAATTACATTTCCGCCGGAACAGTAAACAGAATGGGGTATGCGTCACAATGTTCAGTCCGCCCAAATCTAAATTGACCAATCAGGAATCAGTACTTTTCACGTTAAACTCACGTTAAACTCATCACTGGAGACTGCTTCGAATACCATAACCTGCCGCTTGTATATAAGACTTAAGCTTATAAAACTTCGTAAGGACTCTAAATTGTGGATTATGTGTCCTGGTGGAGCTTATAAAAGGAGGGGCTTATATCCGAATAAATAAACATTTTGGAAACGAGCTATAACTGCATATGTTGATGGAGATAGGTTTTTCATTTACTAGTATTAAGCTTTGAAACATCCTAATAAAACAAATTTAAAACAAGGATAGCTGGAGGGAAGCTTTCTGCTCTTTTGCAAAACAAGATTTGAGTGTCAAACAAGCATATCGTGTAAGTTTCTGTTTTGTTCTGTGACATGAACCTCAGTTATAAGTTTTGACACAACTCTTGTTTCCAGTGCTTTTTAGAGGCTTTCTTTGGAAATAACCTCATTTTATACCACACCCATTGGACAAATCATTCCCTGTCACTTTACAGACATTAAAATATATTGATTTTTTTGGTTTATATCATCACAACTTTATTAGTCTTTAGTTATTAGCTTAAGTTTCAAGAATTCTACTTAAATACCTTGCAAAGTGAAAATGTTGGCGTGAAATCAGTCGGTACAAAAATAGACATTTGAGAAAAATGCACTTTAATTTTCCTACAAGAAGGATGAGGCATTTGACAAGCTACAAATAGCGGGGGAGGGGAGTCAGATTGGATATCGAGGGAGGGGGTGCAGTGGTTGTTCTATTTTGTAGAAACGTACCACAGCTTTAGGAACTATTCCTTTTCATAAGGGAAATGAATGAGCCTGTGATGGTATTTCGAGGCAAAACCTTTCACTCCTAATTAAACCAATCGAGCTGTGTATCTCTTCAAAGCTTTTCTACAAAGTTCCGTTTACATATGTTTAAGCTAATCCATATTTTGGTAATGTTCTTATGGTAAACAGCTGTTGCTATGGCCGTTGCTACGTAAGAAAACTTATGCCACTGTGTACTTTCCATGAATTCTACACTCATCTAGCTAGAGGAAAATTAGCAAGATCACTTCAAAATGTTTTTGACAAGGGTTCAAGTTGACAAGTGTTCAAGTGTTCAAATCACCATATTTTAGAGCACCATTCTACCTTAAAATACCATTCACGGCTGCAGGAAACACGGTGAACAAGGAAAATTTTTGGAAACCTCAGTTGAATTATCAATTTTAAAAAGGAAAGGACAGCTGTAAAATGAGGCTAGAGGCCAGTATTGTATTTGACATTTTGTATTTATTTGGTCAGGAGAAAATTATTTTCCATGAAATATTAGGTAGTGGCAACCATGACAACGTGAACGCCACTAAACAAGAGTATTAAATAGCTAAACAATAGCTGTGCACGTACTGATTTGGAGTTAAACACTGGTATTACATTATTTGAGACTAACAGGCACACTGAACAGATCGAGACAATCGCAGAATTCAAAGATAAAATATAAATTCATTTTTTTACTGGGTGTTGTCGTCGTCATTGCTCAAGTTCTCCATTATCGACTTGTTTCAGTAGCTCAGTTTAGTTGAAATGTAAAACTTTTTTTTTGCTTATGCGTGCAAAAAGAAAACTAAATGTAAGTTTTAAAGTTACCAGAGTGTGTTGAGGGAATTGGTTCATGCTTAGCGTGTGTATAGCCTCCATTTGGCTTGAAAATACATAAACAATAGTTTCCTTTTAACGCGAAAATATGCTAGGATTATTTGTCGGCGGACATTATCTTTTCCGAGAAGCGAACAGTTTTCCGAGAGCGTAGCTTGAGGAAAACTGTAATCTACGAGGAACAGATAATGTCCAAGGACAAATATCCGACCATATTTTCGCCCCAAATGGAGGCTATTGTGTGTATTATCCATCAACTCATTTTCGCAACTCGCGCAGTTTTGAAAATAGAGAATAGAAATAGAGAATAGAGAATAGAAAATTGGAGAACGCTGTCGGTTGGGCCTTGAGCACCTCTAACGCTTCTCTCGTGTTCTCCAAACTTCACGGCTAATAACTGGGCGCTAAAAGCTGTTGTCTTGTGATTGGCTACAACTGAAAGTCTTAAATGCATGATGAAGCAAAACAAAGCATCCTAATGATCCACTGGATACGCCACAATCAGTTGAGCGGACAGCGGACTACGGTTTGAGGTATAAAACGCGGACTAAGTATTACGAACTGGGCATAAAACATGACTCATGTAAAAAACGCGGACTGCAGACTAATGCGGCCTACCGACTACAGTGTCCGTGTTTAAATTTACCGGTTGTGACTAATATTGTAATATCGGCAAGACCACAACGACAAACCAATGCAAGAGGGTGCCGGATCTTTGGAGACCTGGATCAGTTAAAATCAAAAGATACTATGCAAAAAACGGTAGACTGATCCCCACGGCGAAGAGAAGAAAATAATTAAATAAAACAGCAATGAAATTAAAACAAGTACAATATAATTGCCCGATATTTCGGTTTGAAAAACAAACTTTCTACGGGGGCTTGTTAAAGCTTCTTGGCGTGAGATGTTGCGTACGCGGTTAACTTCTCTTTTAAGAAGGCGGCGGCTGTATCCTCGTAACGCCAGATAATTTATAAGTTCATAGCAGCGTTTATTGAAGAAATGGTCAGTTGAACAGATGCGACGTAAACGTAAGGCGAGGCTAAAAGGAATGGTACGTTTGGTGTGGGCAGGGTGGCAAGAACTCTTTAGAAGCTACTGATGTTTATCTGTAGGTTTAGTATGAAGATCGGTCTGGATTTGGTTATTGTTGAGGTGAACTTGTACTTCTAGGAAGGGAAGTGACTGGTTTGAAGAATTTGAGTACTCGGGGGTGAACTTTATGGTTGGGCACATCTTATAAACAAGGCAATGACAGTTGAGCCGCTTGGTATCAACAGACGCGATGAACAAAATTAGCTACTTTTTTAACCTATCATAGCTTCTTATTTTATATTTCTAAGCTCTTATATCTAACGGTCATTTTGTATTTTTTGCATTCATTTTCTTTTAGCCCCCGTGGAAGGTTTGTTTTTCAAACCGAAATATCGGGCAATTATATTGTACTTGTTTTAATTTCATTGCTGTTTTATTTAATTATTTTCTTCTCTTCGCCGTGGGGATCAGTCTACCGTTTTTTGCATAGTGACTAATATTGATTACTTAAAAAACAGCCCTAAGAAAATACGCACGCTGATTGGTTAAAGATCGCGTTTCTATAACCAGACACAGAATTAGCAGGAGCTGTTGACGTAATCATGGCGCGAGCAAAGAGAATTTCTATATTGATAATCAAAGTTAACAACTGTTTTCCTTTTTCTGGTCGCGGTGTTTTCTAAAGGAAACCTCAAGATCACAGTTTTTCGTTATACGGAACGGCCCTAAGAAGGACAAAACCAAGTGAAAGCGATTTGCAAAAAAAACTTCGCAATGAGCGAATAACTCAGACACTAAATAAAGAAACATGATAAGAACAGATTTGTTTCCGAAGCCAGCACTTTCAACCTCGACATCACGTTATACGGAGGGGCCCCACACGAAAAAAATGGGTCATACTTGAAAAAATGTGTCACACGTAGAAAAATGTGTCACACTTGGAAAAAATGTGTCACACGTAGAAAAATGTGTCAAACGTACAAAAATGTGTCACACATAGAAATATGTGTTATACTTGGAAAAATGTGTCACGTAGAAAAATGTGTCACACTTGGAAAATTGGGTCACAGTTGGAAAAATGTGTCACACTTGGAAAAATGTGTCATACTTATAGAAAAATGTGTCACACGTAGAAAAATGTGTCACACTTGGAAAATGTGTCACACGTAGAAATATGTGTCACACTTGGAAAAATGTGTCACACGTAGAAAAATGTGTCACACTTGGAAAATTGAGTCACACATGGAAAAATGGGTCACACTCTGAAAATGTGTCACACTTGGAAAAAATGTGTCACACTTGGAAAAATGTGTCACACGTAGAAAATTGGGTCACACGTAGACAAATGTGTCACAATTGGAAAAATAGGTCACACTTGGAAAATGGGTCACACTCTGAAAAACGTGTCACACGTAGAAAAATGTGTCACATTTGAAAAAA
>JAHPZR010030818.1:35000-47500 GCA_019787425.1 Platygyra sinensis
TATAAACAAAGGATTGTCATGACCGTGACATTAGCATGGAGGTTTACGATTTTATTGCTCCGTTTTTTATGAATTGATCTCCTCTCCTCTTGATTTTTGCATTCCTTGGAACGTTTAACGCGTTCATCACTTTTACTTTCAGGAGTTTCTTTTCAGAAAGTGTCTTGACGAGACACCTTTAGACTTTCGGCAAACAGCTGATAAGTTAGGCCCCATTGAGACCTTGCTAAATTTCGGTGAGATTACCATCTTGTACGCGTTAAGAAATGAAATAATATTGGGTAGTAAAATGTCGTGTTTCCCGTAACGCTTATTTTTATTATTTCTTTTCGTCCTTAATTCGTTTTCTCACTCCAGGAATCCACTAGATAGCTGAAGGCTTGTATGAATGGTGCGCGTTTTGGCCCAACCCCCCGTCACTGTTCTCGCGCCTTCAGCGATTTGACATACTCGTGTTCCGTCGTCAGGATCCTTAAGGCTTTTACGAGCTGATTTCTAATCTTTTCTGATTTCGTATTGCCAGCCACGTTTAACGCGTAGCCCAGTTTCATTTTTAGGAGGAGGTTCTTTTTTCCGGCTGTGCGCGTTTCCGCTTTCGCTCGCCTTCAACAGAGCTCGGGTTGAAGATTATCGCCGACCTGTTCTCTAAATATTCACGCACATTCTCCTAATGGTTTGTTTGCACTCTGTTGTGCTAGTTAGTGCTATGTTGTGTGCTCAACATGATCTGATGAAACACGAATTAAAATTTTACAACGGCTCGTGACATAAGCGATTCCTTCCCTTAATGTAGAGTGCCTTAGTTATTGTTATTAAACCTTAACTTACGTCACTTTTCCTTATGCTAGCTGGCATCTTTTGGGGGGAGGGGGAGAGTGAAAATGGGCTTGCTGCTTTTGGAGTTAGTTAACGCCTACAAAATTTTTACATAACTTTTGGGGGTCGCTACTTTCAAGAGGTCGTCAATTCCTGAAATTTACGGTGTCTCTTTGGTTAGCGTCAATGGAGTGACTAAATAATAGAATATCTTAAAAAACACTCGGCTGCTTTAAGAAATCTTTAGATAATAATAACTGACCTTAGGTAGCATGTTTTGGATCTATATCAGTATCTGGGCAACTACGCACCTACCCCTCCCCTAACCCATCAGTAACACTAACTTATTAACTTATTATAACATGTTGGGTTAGGGGAGGGGTAGGTACGCAGTTGCCCAGATACTGATATTGATCCCATGTTTTTATGTTCTTGTTCCTGTGTTCCACCCTACTGTTCCTCTGTTTCTAACATATCGCTCCTTCGATCCTCTCTTCCGATTTTTTCTACTATTCCTCTGTTCTAATGTTTTTGTTCCTACTGTTCTGCTCTTCCTATTTCTTTTCTTTTTCTATTCTTTTCTCTGCTCTTACTGTTCCACACTTCCTACTTTTCATCTGTTCCAACTGTTCCGCTCTTCTGTTTCTACTCTTTCTGTTCTAATATCTCTCTCTTCTTACTGTTCCACAGTTCCTACTTCTCGTCTATTTCCTGTTCCTCTCTTTCTATTTCTACTCTTTCTACTCTAATGTCTCTCTGTTCTTACTGTGCCACAGTTCCTACTTTTCGTCTGTCGCTGTTCTGCTCTACCTATGTTTCTCTTTCTCTGTTCTAATGTCTGTTCTTACGGTTCCACAGTTCCTGTTTCTATTCTGCCTCTGTTCCCACTCTTCCTGTTTTCCTACTGCTCCTCTGTTCCTGCTGTCCCACGGTTCTACGCTTTCTTTTTCTACTCTTTCTCTGTCCCTATTCTTCCTGTTTCTACAGCTCTTGTTCCTACTGTCCCACAATTCCTACTTTTCCCTCTGTTCCTACTCTTCTCCTGTTCCTACCATTTCCACTGGTCTTTTGTTCCTCTGTACCTTCCACTGCTATTCTTCCTTTGTTCCTTGCCAGTCATTCCCAGAGTTCCCAACCTTCCTGCCTCTGTCTATTGCAACCAATGATGCCAAAGTCACTTCATAATTTTCATTATCGGTGGCATCAGAGAGATTATATATAGTATACTTTAAAAACATATATCTTATTAGACGTTTTGTTGTGTAGTATCGCCGAGTATTTTTACGAGTTGTGCCGTATTTTGGCGAGCCCGTAGGGCGAGTCAAAATACAAACGAGTAAAAATTCTCAGCGATACTATACAACAAAACGTCTAATAAGAGATTTATTATCCAACACGCCAAATTGGTATGTTCGTGCGAGCGAATTTCGTGGATATTTATTTACAGGGAATGCGTGACAGGAGTATGCGAAGTGGAACAGAGTTGGCGCGGGAAATCCAGCTAACTGATTGGTCAACGGCAGGAAACCTGTCAAACCAGTCCTCTGGAGTACAAATACCGCGTGATATTTGTACTCGTTTTGGGCGTCATTTGTACTCTGCGAAGTGCAGTTGGATAATAACAGTTATTTCTAGATGGAATTTCTTATTTAGTGCAAATTTGGGCAAAATGCCCATTTAATACATCAACATTGTTGACATCATAACCTGCTCCAGCTAATCTTGAAAAATATCACTGTCGTATCCATATAATCATCAAACATTTTTAATTACAATAAAATTATCACAATAAATCACTGAACTAAAATTGATAATTTATACTTTTTAGTGCATCTTTACCAAATGCTTCATAAATAATAAACTATCTTGGACAAAATAAATTAAAATAATGTTGATAATTCACAAACACAGAAACCTACAGTTCAACACCAGTCATGCAGTCCTCCTAATAACAGAGTAATAAATCCAGTAGTTGAGTTTAAATTCTTTGTTTCAAACTTCTACACTTCAAATGAACAATAGTAATTCAATTCCATGTGACCACCGTTGGATCCTTGCACCAAAACTCTTTCCATTTTTCGTCCTGCCATTTGTTTGTGCGGCACCTCAACCAACTTAACTCCTTCTTTACAAGCCAAGTGAAATTTAAATTACTTCAGTGGTCACCCGGAGATTTGTCAACTATTTTTTCGGTTAAATTAAAACCAGAGGAAAATTCTTTTTGCATCCTGAAGAGAGTATAGAAAACTTGAGTGGTAAAAGTAATTATGAGTAAAAATATTGCTGTCTAGAAGCTAAATATGAAAACTAGGAAAGCTTCAGACATTTTGGATCAAGAATAATATTATTTTAATACTGATGTCTTCACTTGAAAACTAGAAGTTTGAAACTAATCCACTTCTCCATAACCTTAATGCTTTACCAGTTTTCATAAAAGGTTTAAACAATTTGATCAAACAAATTTAAATATTGAACATTTTTACCATAAATCTTAAGCATACTTTAAAGAACTTGCAATGGTAACATTATCAAAGGTAATTTTCTTTTCTGAAACAATCTACTCATTAAATTGCTTACTATTTGTTATTAAATAACTTTCATTCCAGAAAGATCTTTACTGCTAATAATAAAATATGGAGTAAAATTCTGAATATTCTCATAACTTCTTACTATAATGAATTAATACTAATTATTAAAAGTCTTGTTTATCTTCTCCAAAATATTAAGTGTACTATGTACACCTGGTGTAATGAAAAAAGGTGTGACCATGTAGTTCTATAACTTGGTAGAAAAATGGAAAACATGTTTGCTATCTCTTATAGAAAATTCTGCGACCAAAACAAAGAAAACAACTTATTTACTTTGATCACTGCGCCATCATCACGTCAACAGCTCGTGCTAGTTCTATCGAGTTTTAGTATCAGCCAACTAGTGGACTGATGCAAATCCTGCATTTTGATTGGCTACGCTACTAGGGGACTATTAGTAATAGTAATTGAGTAGCGAAATTCACTGGTTTTTCTTTCGTTGTTTTCCCCCAAATAAATATTTCTTCAACTTGCATTTGCTAACTTTATTATTGCCTTTTCTGTCCGACTAGTTGGGTGATACTAAAACAATTAGGCCCTTCGCCCTCAAGGGCCACAGGTCAATAGCTTCGCCTCATGGGCTATCGACCTGTAGCCTGAAAGGGCTACGGGTCTAATTGTTAAATAAACACAATTTCATCTACCAATCAGCACACGCATTTACATATAGCTATTTTCTATGGATAAAATGGAAATGAGTGTGCTCTGTGTTAATAAAGCATTCTTACAATGTTAAGTCTGTTGCACAATGCTTATTGGAATCTCTTATCCTTTTTAACAATGTTCTAAACTGACAGAGGGGGTTAAGGGATGGGGCACAGTGACCCAATACATCAGGAGTCCCCTTTAAGGAGATTCCCATTATCAGAACGGCCCCTTTCAGAAGGGGTTCAGAATAGTGCAATTTAAATGTAATCAGAGATGTGCAATAAGAAGCCAAGGTCTGAATAGTAAATGTAAGCAGATCTGCTTGGGCGGTATCTTTTCTTCCAAAATCCTTCATCTTGTAACTACTTTTTTACGTAACGAAATGTCAAAAAACATCATGCCACAAACGCTAGATAAGAAACACAAAAAATGAAAACATAAAAGATATCCTCTACTTGGTAAGAAATTATGTGTTCCTATTAGCATTGTGGCACATTCATAGAAACCCTCACATGCATTTCAGTGCCAGTGCAGGGCTCAAAGAAGAAACATGATTCCAGCTTGCACATCAAACAAGCAGCTTTTAAATTTTCCTTGCTCTGGGCAACTTCCATAGACCCTTGCCCATTTAGGCCAAGTAAGAATAAAAAAACTGCTTGTGTGCAATATGTGGACATCACTTTTTTCAAGCCCTGCAGTAGGCCAGCTTTTGCTTACATTTCTGTGTAGAATTGGAATTGAGCACTTTTATGAAACTACCAGCCAGCTGCAGACTACAATAAAATGTTTCAAAAGCAACATCAGTTGAGTCACAAAAGTGACATATCCATCTCAGGTGACTTTAGATTTTGATGCCTCATTTTCTTCTATCATATACCTCAATGACTTTTGGTATGTTTTGAAACAGAGAGAACAATATCCCTTGTTTTCTGGACTACCATAAAACTTGCAGTCCTTGTTAGAACAATTGATGACAGATTGCCCTGCAGAACCTTTTCCTGTACTATCATCAATTGAATCAAGCTTGACAGTAGAACCAGACGGCAGACTAGAGAATGTACTTTTGCTTGATAGGTTCATTGCTTCATCATATGAAGGAGGACTGCCTTGCCCTTCCCTGCTTGACTGCAAAGTCTTTTGATCTACAGTTGAGGTATTGTAACTTTGTCTCGATCCAGTACGATCTCCAAAATACCCATACGGAACATATGCAGAGTATGCAGGGTGTGGCCAGTAACTGGGTAAACCACTATAATTATCGTAATTTGACACAGATGAACTGCCACCAGTTGATGATGAACCATCAAGATAGCGGCCTGTTTCACTGTAAGATTTCTGAGTCTTGAAGCAACCAGAACAAAGGTAATTTGTAGCTGAAGTCCCATACAGCTGACAACCAGGATTGATGCATGGCTGAGGTTTCTCTCCATTATTTCCTATACCTTTGTCAGTTTTCACTTTTGATTTCTTTTCCTCTTCAAATCGGAGCTTCGCAGACTGAATATAATTTTCAATCATCTTGTCATAGTACTCTGGTTTCTTGTCTGTTTGCAGTTTTGCAACATAAATATCACTATGGACAACACCACCCACGACTCCAGCCATTGTGCCCACTTTCAAAATTTGAGTAGCAATCCAAGACTTCTCCTTCTTTTCAACAGATTTTGAAGACAATTTTTTCTCAGGCTTAACACCACCATCACTGCTTCCTGCCTCAGATGATTTCTCGCCTTTGGCTGTTGACTTGCCATCTTCAGAACTATCTTTCTTGCTCGCACTTGGTATTTTAATCAAATCGACATCTAAATATTTCTTCAAAAGCTGTAGCTTTTTGTCCATACTTAGAGCCAATTTCTCTACAATGCTAGAATCGTCAACCAGGCTGCTCCACAAAAAGTCTTCCCCAGGATCTACAGAAAACTGAATTGGTAGCAACTCATGGTTTGGTCCAACAAGGGGCACAGAGGCTTTCAACCAATTACTCTTGGTGTCTTTCTTTTCATCACAAAGAACCAGAGGTGAAAAGTGCGCTGAATCGAAAGCAAGCACTAAGGGGCTTTTAAAGCAATTACTGGGGTCACATTCTAGTGGAAGGTACACCCCTCCAAATGGAATCGGTGCAATAGGTTCACCTCCAAATCCATACAAATATTGATCAGCTATGACTATAATTGCACGTCGCAGAACATGCGCTAGAACAAAGACATGGATGTCTTCAAGGCTTTCAAAAGTCCCTCCCTCAGTCTCAGTTTCTTTCAGTCCTTCTTGTGTGGAAGAGTCACTTTGACAATCCAAATTATCTTTCACTTCCTTTTGCTTTTCTGTCTCTGATTGGTCAGCTTTGCTAGTCGCGTCCTCTTTTCCAGGACCATCAGATGTGTTGTCACTGTCCTTTTCTGCTATAGTGGCTAGAGTTGCTACTGTTTCTCCCCCTTTCTTGGTTTCTGCAGCCTTTTGCTCATGATCTAATCTACGCTGGGTAGAGGCAATTCGTAACACCTCTTGCCACTCTTTCTCCCACTCATCTTCCGAGTACAGCAGACCACCAGCATTGATGTTCTTCTCCCACTGTTGCAATCGCCAGCGTCTTTTGATAGCTCCCTTGGCCAGGTGGCTTGTGAGTGTACCATACAGTGCCTTACGCAGTGTCAACAAGCGATCCTGGAATCCCCACATTCCAAGAGAAGCAGCATGTAATAAACAGTTTCCATCACCCACAGTTGCGAGAGGAAGAAGACGTTGGCAAACACCCACATCAGCCCACCAGTTTAACCGTCCTAGAAACATTAGGGATCAGAAAGAGTCCTTGTTCATTCAAAGTGGAAACAAGGAAATGACAGAAAAATAAAAACAATGTGAAAAACAACCCACAGTTGATACTTTGTAAGTTCTTTGTAATAAACTATAACAAGGCTATCTCATTCATTTCATAATTATATCTGTCAAAGAGGAAATGTTTGGCGACCAAAGATAATCAATTAATATTGTTTGGTAACCAAACCTGTTGATGTAGTACTGAGTGGCCAAATGGTATCAAACATGTTTGATCACTGAGCAGAATTTGGTCACCACACAATGTTTGATCATCAAACATTTCCTCTTTGGACAGGTCTCAAGACAACCATTGCATAAATCATTGACTGACCTGTGCAAAGACTACCATACATGTAGTCCAATTACACTGTCAGGCAACGAAAAAATACAATATTGAAAACTGTTCAGCGGATAAGGTCAGTAAATTGTAATGTTATAGGAGATAAGTAAAAAAGACACTTCTCCAAGTTTTCGGTCTCTGCAATTTTTCAAACTTGAGATATTCATCGATATGGTTGGAGAATATTTACAGAGCTTAGTCTGGAGTTGCCATGTTGTTGTACATCCATAGTTCACCAATATGGTGGTGGGAAAACACACATAGTGTAAGCATCTGGAACTTACTTTGGCTATCTAGTCTACTGATTATTTGAATTGAACCAAGAAACATTCACACAAGCACTTTTCCTAATACTTTAACTCCTAAAAAGGCTAAAAATCACTACTTTTTTTCCGAAAAAAGAGAAAAGATCATAGCTTCATGTCATGCACCCCATAACTCTAACACTCAAAATGCTCTGGTTTCCAAATGAAAATTTGTAAACAGATTTAAATCTAGATCCTGTTATCAGGCCATCTTATAGGGTGCGGAAAAAAATTGAAAATTATGCGGAAATTTTCAGCAATATTATGCGGAAGAAAGTGACGATTATGCGGAAAAGACGCCAGATTATGCGGAAATTTCCCTGTTCGATTGATAGAAGTTTATGCAGCATACTCAGTCGACTCTTACCAATGTCGTGTTAATGTTTTACAAAATCTGACCACCGGTAAGCCATAGAGTAGGCCATAGGGTAGGCCACAGGGTAGGCCATGGCCTACACCATGGCCTAGGCCATGTGGCCTACCCCACGGTTTGTCCACACCCATGAAAAGACGTGTTTTCGTCGCTGTTTTGGGTGACTAACTTCTTCAAAATGATAAATCTCTTCGATATTTTTGCTTCTGATGATAGTAATAAGTTGCTTTGTCACTTATATGAAGCAATTTTCTAGTTTTATGTGGAAAAATGCCCCAAGGATGCGGAGGATGCGGAAGTAGGCGAATTATGCGGATCCGCACCACCGCATCCTGTCAGATGCCCTGTGTTATGCATGACAAGGATAAAAACTTTTGGGTTTCTTTATTTTTGGATTTTGTAATTTGATAACACCATATGAAAATGATCTATTGCAGGAGGTTTTAATATGTTCTAAGCAGACTGGCAAAACTAACAAGTAGGGGCTTAATGGAATCTCTGCTGTGTGCTATCAATGTTGTCAATATCAGAGACAGTGGGCATTAAATTTAGTCAATAATATAGAACAGAGCCTATCGATTTGTTGTTAGTATCTACAACTTAAGTAATCACAGCCTAAATTTAATTTTCAATAATCTGACGCAAATAAGAGGATCAAACAACACTGGCATAAACAAAAAAAAAACACCCGAAACAGCAGTTGCATTATTTTGAGCAAAAAAACCAAACAAACACTAATTTCAAAACAGGCTTTTTTAAAAAAATACTTGTAAGCTCATGAAGAATGGTTTCATTGCTGTGTTTTTTCATCTGACTCATAAGGTAAATTGGTTAACTAAAGGTAAAATGCTCCTTGCACAGTGAATACAACAACAGAGGAGGACTTTTCTCTTTGCATACCACAACAAACTAGTTGATAACATTGTACCATCTGTGCAAGGAATAGTGTCATTTCTGTGCCTTTTAACCTTTTAAGCCCTAAGTGGTCTCCCTTTGCCGAGTAAAATTGTCTAGTGTTAGACAGAGTTAAGTCTTCTGGCTTTAGACAGAGTAAAATCTATAAGTCACTCTTAGGGTGTCAAGGGTTAAGGGAGATAGTTTTTTTTAAATCTGACAAAGCAATCATTACTAATATTCATACATCACTATTGCAGTTACATACAGTGTAGCTTAAACTGTTATTAATAACAATTCTTGCTATTCAAATTTTCTTGTAAATACAGCTGATCTTTTTTTTTTGTGATATTTAAGAAGCTTTTGTTTGTCATGTGTCATCATAACCATCCCTGTTCCTTTTTAGCTTGATAATACCTTTCGGTTGTTTTCTACAAGCAACATAGGAAGTTGCCATTTTGTTCTTCCAGTTTATTGCATCAAATGCAATTTGGGTCAGAGCAAAACAAATATTTTTTTATTGTGAGCATGCTATAAATATGATAATTATTCATAATATTCATCTGTGCATAAATACAGGAAAACAGATGGAGAATTATGTACAATAGTCATCTGCTAACATGACATCTGTCAAGAACATCTTTCAAGACAAACTAATCTGACGGTTTGTCCATTTCCAGGTATTTAAAAACAGATGAATCATCACACAAACTACCAAGTTTGTCACAGACGAATAATAAAATTGGCCATTCTAGGGCTGTGTACTTGTAATATATCTGCAAGATTTAGTATAATGCCATGTAATTTGGTGCATATAATCTGATCATATCTTTTAACACGGCTCTACTTTTCTACGAGAAATAAAACAAGAATACAAAAATGTCTACAAGACTGTGGATGCTAAGAAATAAATTTTCCAGACAGCCTCCTAAAAGTGTCCTCAACACTTGTGTAGTCTGGGACAAATGACAAATTACCAGTTAATCGCTTTAGCAAATTGAAATGTGTTATGGTTTTCCTATTTATACCCACATCACAGATTTGTGTATGTATGTCTGCATGCAGGTAGGTAATACATGTATGTATATTCATGAATCATTGTGTAAATAAAACACCTCCCAGCAAAGAAGAAAACTGAAACAAATGCTATTCACTTGAATTAAGTTTAGATATTCTCTAAGAAAATTCGATGAGTAAAACAACTTAAACAGTGCTTAACATAAGCTATAGAATAGTTAACCCTTCGGAGGAAAGAAAACAGAAACCGACTTTGCATCAACGGATGTTAAATGCCGAGATGTAGCTTAATTGTATAATAGCTTGTATCAGTTTAATACATTGAACTTTGTAATCTTACAGTCCTGTATGAAAGAACAAAGCTAATATCTAAATATCAATTTACCTGCTTGTTCCAGCGCCACTAAAGCCGAGGTTTCAATTAAGTCACTGCGAAGGAAGTCGCTCAGTTCCTCAGAGAAGTTGGATAAATCAGGCAAAACGAAAGTGAAATCAGACATCTCCTCAAAACGCTCGTATCTATCATCTGTGCCTGGTATCTTGTCCTCAATAACTTTAGACCTAGCTTCAACGACTATGTCAGAATTAACCATTGAAAGTCCTCTTTTAGCTTTTCCACTCGTAACTCTGTTATTATCACCGCTCATGTTTTCGTTGTGTTTCACAGCAGAACCCAAAGACAGCGTTTCAAAAGCTCTCAGAGCTTCCGCCAAGTCCCATTTTGTACTTTCGAGCAAGTCCCTTGCTAGGCTGGGATCCGTTCCAGTTTTTTCAATGAATTGGCTCAGAGTGTCGTCCATTGTTGAGGAATTTAAAGAGTTCAAGAGAGTGATAAATCATTAAAATGAAAGTAGGATTTCACCCAAACCTCGACACCTCACTCTTATCGCAACAACACCTCAACAACACAACTTTTGTAGTGCCCAGTTTTCTTCCCAAAGTTATCCTCACCATTCCCCCGCACAGATGCTACTCCCCTTACCCCCCTACCAGTGGTGGGAAGATATTTATCCTAATCAGTCCTAATCCCAGATCCTCGCGGTGAAGTCTGCTGTCGGTTTCTGGGGGTAACAGTCTGATTGTAGACTCCCCAAGCTCTGAGTTCAAATAAAGTTGGTTGTTGTTGTTGTCGTTCCCGCGATGATTTCTCCTCCAGTTTAAGGGAGAACCGACATGAAAGAAGTTGCTCCTAGCCCTATACATGTAGGCTCTACAGAGGTAAAACTTTTTAAGGATTAAACCACTGCAGAAACCGTGTACGATCAAAACTTGCTCTACGTTGGATCAAAATAGATCGTGACCAGACCAAAAAACTTTAAAAATAGAAAATATACTGCAAAGGTTGGTCAAGACAACGTGGACATAGGCGTGGACAACGCCTATGTCCACGTTGTCTTCACCAACCTTTGCAGTATATTTTCTATTCCTACAGAGTTCTTCACCCCTAGCTAACACGGAATTTATTAAACATGTGAACCCCTAAATGAGATGTTAACCCATGAAGTAAAAATGTCGTCACCAGTTACCTCTTCAGGGTTGTGCGACTGTCTGCCGACTAGGGATCCAGGTTGCTATCGATTTTAAAGATGATTTTTATCATTATTTATGCTAATACGCTATCCGTGAGTCAGTTAATTTAATTTAACAATAATTGACAAACTTAATAAATTGCAGACCTGCCAACCCCTGGCAAAGGAAATTCTGGAGACCCATGAAAAAAAACTGGAGATTCTACAAAAAATAGTGAGATTCTATTTTTTCCCCGGTCAAACCCCTTTTCCATCGAGGGAACTAGACACCAACCTCATTCCCAGGGACTACTCCCCTTTCATTCTTAATGACGGACAGATGCGGAAAAAAATCACACACTCAAAAAACAAAAAAACAGCTCGGTACAAAAAAGTAGTGTTTTTCTTTATTAGTTTATCACTTTGTGGCACTAGCAGAACCGTGAGAGTTGGCGGGTCTGAAATTGTGTTAGAAAACAGGCCTAAGAAAATACGCGCGCTGATTTGGTTAAATATCGCGTTTCTACTTGTGAAAGTTTGGGAGAACTCCAAAAAGCTCTGGAAACACTCGTCTGCGGCTCGTGTTCCCACAGCATTTCTCGTTCTCCCAAACTTCCACTCGTGTTTCTATTAAAATATTAGATTATGAACTCGAGATTTCTATCACGTGATAATTACGCATAGAAATCGATAGCGAATAATATAATTGTTTTAGTATAAATCTACTAGTCCTTCAAAATCTAAATCATCTTTACAGAAACCTCAAAAAACGCCAAGAAGCGGCCTCGAGCGCACACAGCTACGCTTCTCACTATCTATCGCAGAATAGTGAGTAGCGTAGCCAATCAGAGAACGGCATCCGTGATAGAACGCTAGTTGCTGCGCAGCGAGCGTAGCGAGCGAGCAGCAACATAAACAGGATTTAAGAAGAAATATAAAAGGGAGTACGAATTCTCGAATTCATCACTTTTTACCAGAATGCATTGCGGCTTTTTACCAGAATGCATTGCGCCTTCTACCAGAATGCATTGCGCCACGACTGCTCCTGACCACGAACAACACGAGGTTGTGACACCGTTGTGCTGGCGTCCTTTTTCGCGTGAATTGCAGTTGAGAAAGGTTAGTGGTTATGGTTTGCTTTAATTTACCTGTAAAGACTGTAAAGCGATGAGAGCGATATCGTGCTTGGCTTTCACA
>JAHPZR010030819.1:0-27600 GCA_019787425.1 Platygyra sinensis
GGATGGAAACGATAACCAATTGAAAAAAAAGAAAAATCTACTAACAAAACCAAGGTCGATCGTTTATTTGTGTTTGTTTGTGTTCGGTAATCGAGCAAAATCGAATCTTTTATTTACTGTGATCAAGTTGATCTTGATCGTTTGATAATCAAACATTCGACTGAACTCGATAATCGACCGTTAGGCACCCGAACGATTGGTGTTAGCTTGGGCTCGATTACCGAACAATTCGATTGGATTTGCCGGGATCAAATCGACTACCAGGACATCGATCGCCATGTTAGCTAGTGTTTGGGTTCGCTTAGGACGTAACGAAAGAGGAAACTTGTCTATTCAAACAAAGTAAGAAACAAAAGCGGTTTGTGCTAAACGAAACAAAGGGAGTAACAATAGCGCACTGGTTTCATTGTTTAGTTTGCCGCCTCCATCGGGCTAATGAGCATTGCCGTGCGTTCATAGCAACCAATGAATAAGCTTCTTTTGGGTGCTATGAATAATAACAAGCGTTATAACAGACCTTTCCAACTGCAAGTAAATGTCCCGAGAACAATAGGCATTCTTCGCGATGGAGGAATATATCAAGAACTGTCAGAGGAATTCTCACTTGAAAGTGATGTTCTGTCAGATGATGAAGAATTTAATTTGTAAGGAATTTATTAAGCTTAAGTATTCACCCATCACCCATCTAATGTAAGACAGTGTAACAATTCTCTTCAAAATGTAAATACCTTTTAATCCTTTAATAACTCATTGCTGGGAAACTGCCCACCTACCTCTCCCCTACATGTAACATTAACACTAACGTGCCACTCACTGTGGGAAAAATGTTGGGTGGGGGAAGGGGTAGGTAGCCAGTTTTAGTCTATATATGAGCAAATGAAAACTAAATGAATTTTGAGACTCTTGAGTCTTCCCTCGATCTTTAGCATTTTTATAAAATAATTTTGTTATATCGTATTTGAAATATGATATAAGGAAATGATCTACTTTTACATCATAAGTAATCTACTTTCAGTCTTGTATGATTGTATTGTCTTACTAAGATCTGAATGTTTGACAGTAGACTTATTTCCTAAGTGGGGTATAGAAAAAGAATGTTCTCTCGGCTGTATTTGAAATCCTTAAACAAGTTTGTTCAGTTGTCAACATGGCTGGATATAAGTGTCATCCTTGTTTGCATTTTTGTCAACCTCAGCTTTGTCTTGGTTCGTAAAAAAAATTAACTTGACCAATAGCCAGCCATCTTGACCAGACAAGCCTGGTGAATAACACATGTACATTGTGAGTAGTCCCATGCAATAATTTTGTACTTGCTACTGTACTATGGTTTATCTTTCCATTTCTTTTGTCTTAAATGCCTAGATGAAATCTCCTTCTTACACTAAAGGGTTTTTTATCTTCTGAGACCATGAGAGAACATTAAGTTAATTTTTCAACCCCCAAAACCTAAATTGACGGCATCCATAGAAACTAACATCCATGCTTTGACCAGTCCTTTTTATGCTGGTTTATCCAGCTGTTCAACTGCCCATAATTCAAGTTACCCCAAAGGCTTCCCTTAATGTGCTTAAAGCATCTGTACTCCCTGTTACCCTCTGCTCGGTTAGAGAACACATCCCCCTTGACATTCAGTTCCTTGACAATTGCTTCAAAATCTGCCTTAGAGCGTGTCACAGTGTGTCTACCAGATGGTCTCTTCACTTCAAGCTGACTGTCGACTGAAGCAAGAAGGTCTTCCACTGCCTTCAGGGCCTTACTGCATCTTTCAGCTGCTGGAATAGTGAGGTTGACACCAAGGTTGGCAAGAAGTTCTTTCAGAAGGTGCACTAGATGTTCCAGTCTCAGGTCTAGTGAAATGTTTCTTCTCTCCCCACCTCTATTGTTTACTGTTCTGTTCCAAACAAGACGTTTAGCTTGTTGAGGGGTGAGCAGGGAGATAGTCTTTGCTATGAGATGTAGTGCTGCAAAAGCATATTTGTGGTGTTTGTTTGCCTTGTAAATCAAAAGCAAAAATTTCCAGCACCTTAAAATTCGCACCCCATCTCCCTCTCTCACTGCATCATTAAAGTTTCGAAGCAACATTCCAAAACTCAAACGTACACATGCATAATTGTATACGTAATCTTCCCTTGGAGGTGTGGGAGAGGCACTGGAATGTTCCGGTTCACTTTCTGAAGACATTGATGATTCTGGGTGCTGTTTCTTCTCGTGGTTATCTCTAGCTTTTTCATAGAAATACCTCTTGCCACAAACACTGCAAAAGAAAACTTTCCTCTGATTCGCTTCGGTGACTGTTTCCACCATGTCTGTACACTCTTCTGATTGCCTGGTCATGACAAATTTCTCTAACATTTTTTTGGCCTGTTTGTGGATCCACACCCTTCTTGTTTCTTTTGTTCCTTTTTGAACCACCTGTGGTACAACTTTATGATCTTCCAGAGACTTCATATTAAAGTGTTTCATCATTGCAGCTACAATGAAGGCATCTGTCTCCAACTCCACAAAGTCCTTGCAATAATTGAAGTTATCCAACACATTTTTGGTCTTGGCATTGATGTTGTTAGTTATGTTCATGTTGGAACGCATTGTCCCTGGGTCACCAGCAGATTCAGGCTTAAATAAGATGTCATAAAGTATCTAAGAAGAACAAAGTAAATTACTGTTTTTCATTATGGACTTGCATGTTTCAATTGCAACATGAGGAAGGGAAAGTTATTTCCACTTATGACATACAGTGCTGCTGCAGCAGCTCTCTTAAAGTAATCTAGACAGTGGATGCTTGCTATGTACAGTGGGAGGGAGCCTTTTGTGGCACTTTTTGAAATAAAGGATAATTGGTGGTTTGAATCAATAGTAAATTTCTGTGTGAGAAAAATACAAAGTTGCACAGTCATAAACATTGCTATCTACTCTTATTACTACATTTTGAATATCTGGGAATTGATATTGGTTATTTTTAAACAATTATTGGGATGGGTTTTTGTGATATCTGGTATAATCAAGGTCGAGGTAAGTGTTATCACTAACCTTGATTATTTCGGATACCACAAAAACCAAATCTCATAATTGTTTTAAAGAAAATAACAACAAATGCATATCACACTGAACACAGTTCATTTTCAACAAGCCATGTTCTTACGTGAAATTGACATTGCTCTTGGAAATCATGCATTGCATGCTCAACCTAGGGATTATTCACTAATCTGCTATTCACCTATAGCTTGGGTTATTTTAACTGCAGTTTGACTAAGTAGGCCTGGTTGGCTTCTTGATGACTTTTTTCAATGAAACATGTTTAAGCATAGTGATTTAAATAATAACATGGGTATTATTAATAACATGGGTATTATTAATTATTAACCTTTTTCAAGGTGAAATCTTTACCCTAATCTTACACCCGTATTTTTGCTCTATGGGCAACAGGCAGGAGTTTTTCTTTATAAGAAATGACCTTAGTTTTCATTATCCAAGATGCATACCTGATAGGCTAAACGAATTGCATGCCAGTCTTCCACTTTGCCTATGACACCCTCCAATCTGTCAAATGAAGAATCACCATCACCCCTTGCATGTTTGGCATTTCTGGCACGTTCTTCTGTCAACTGGTCACCTCCAAAAAATAATTGATCTAGAACTTCTGTGGTTTGTTCTCCACTTTCATCTACTGTTATTTTGCTTGGCACATATTTGGAGTGAATAGTATCGAGAATGTCGATCATTTCATCATTGATGTTCTCGTTTTTAAATAGAAGGCCTAATGGAACCTGTAGTCATGAAAAACAGGAAGCTGTTAGTAGTAATTATTACAATTACAGCCAAACACAGCAGCCCTCCCAAGACAACATGCTCTTTGTAACACATCAGAGAAAGAACCTGTACAATAAATTTTGCACTGTACATTGTACAATTTTAAACATAACAAGCTGAAACTTGGTTGACCTTTAAAGTTTAGACCATGGACGTGAGTATGTTGGACAGAATTTGGTGCTGGAATTTACAAGAAATGAGAGAAATGTGCAATTTTATTTAGTCCACCGAAATGTGAATAATAATTATGTATTAATAATTTATAATAATTTAGTTATTGTTATTCCAATAACAATGCAGAGAGCCATCGAGCCAGGTATGCATTTCCCTGGCAGGATGGAGGAAAGAAAAGGACTCAAAATTTAATCACAAATCATACAATAGTCTTCCAGTAAACAGGAAGGTAAGGTGAAGTAAAGTCTACATACGGGCCAATGTGGCCCACCAGGCCGGAGCTTATCCCAGTTTCTGTAGCATGAAGCGACTGAGGGTATTTTTACTCTATCCTGGTTTGGGATGCTAGTCCATCGCAGGGTTACCCCCATTGTAAATTCGCCATTACCCATTTATACACCTGAGTAGAGAGAGGCACCGTGAGAGTAAAGTGTCTTGCCCAAGAACACAGCACAATGTATCTGGCCAAGGCTCGAATCCGGACCGCTCGCTCTGGAGTTGAGCGCACAAACCATGAGGCCACCGATAATAATATAATAATTATGGCAACATGATATATCTAATGTATCATAGGTCTATGCACTAACCTGTGTAGATTTAGTTTTCATTTCTTGGGAGAATTCGTGTGGGATATGAGAAACCACTACATCTCTGAAGCAAGCAAATGCTGGAACATTCTCAGCTATAACTCTGGTCACTAGAGGGACAAAATCGTGCAGCAGGTTGCTGTTATCCTCCTTTGAGGGCAGGAATTCAGCATTTTCAACTTCCATGATCGGTTTTATTTGTTGGCTATTGTCCAGCCCCTTACCAATTACTCGATCCTGTACAGCATTCATAAGAAACCAGTGGATGCTTTTATTTTGACGGTTGTTGGCCATGTGTTTTGTTTTGACATACAAATCAATGTTGTCCCTGATCACCTGATAGCTAGGTGGTTCACTTTGGCAGTGTGAAGACTGTATGGACTCAACTTCAACAGCATCCATTCCAGCCCATCTTCCTGCCACTGTAGATTTTACAATAGTGTCAATTGTGTCATAAGCAATCTTGGATGACTCACTTTCATCAGTGATCATTTCTTTAAGGAATTGTTCACTTCTCATTTCAGATATTGCAGCTGTGCTTGACTCATCCACATCATCTTCATCCATAAACTCTTCCAATTCTTGAAACTCATTTGTTTCAGATACATTATCACTAAGTTCTTTGGATGCTATATCTGTACCCGAAGGGAAAGTTAGATCAAGACTGCTGACATCAGTGGTCTGAAGCCCTCCAGGCAAGACTTCCATTTCTGAATTCTCTGTAACTTTGAAAATGGAATGGAGATCCATAAGCATGTCACTAACCAGACAATGTGTTTCCCTGTTGTTCTTCCACACTTGAACATCTTTGTCAAAATTCTTTCCCATTTCTTCCAATTTCTGTAATGTACTCTTATGGCTTACACCGATGTTCCACTGATTGGCACGAGCATATCCCTGTTAAAAAAGGAACTTATTTTAGTTCATCCTATTGCCATAAAAAAACGAATACCCTTAATTGCATTGCTAATTACTTTGACAGCAGATTTGCATGCAGTTGCCAGTGATATGTATTCTATACCATCCACTTCTTTGAAGGACTGTAAGTACCTTAATCACCCAATACTTAGACTGATTCTTTGGATCAGACTTAAAGGGTAAATGGGTTATGGTTAAAAAAGAAACAAACAGCACGTTTCCTGACCTGTTTCTTGGCTCCACTGTGCCACATAGAAAAGCGATATGCCTGGGCACACATTTGTGAACATCTCCGTTTTAGGAGAACAGAAGCTGCCATAGCCATTGCTGATGAAGTGTTGCATTGTTTTTGTCCTGAATCAATTTTTTTTCTTGTTTCTCTGCAAACAGTTGCAGCCTGTAAACACTTGTGAAAGACAGGTGCTTTTTCCTGAAGTTCAGTTTCACACTTGTTTTCCGAAAAAGAAATTAAGTCTTGAGGGGAACTTCTCCTGAAAAGGGAAGGGTTTTTATTGCTGCATAAGCCCCGGCATTCATTCTCTATTTCTCCCTGCACTTTCATTAAAAGTTCCCTTCTTAATTCTGGATGTGCCCACATGGCATTCACAGCATAACGATGTTCTTTGGAGGCAAGTTGTCTGATGATTTTGGCATCCTTTTCATCTGCAATTACTGTCCGTACAGGCTTGGATTGATAATGGACATGAACCTTAAAAAATTATGACATCACAAAATTAGGAAATAAGCCATAAAAGTTCAAGGGGAAAATACTAATTTCTCCCTGATCCGCAAGTGCAGCCACCACTTGAGGAGTCTCTTCTGCTTTTTCTCTAAAAGCTTCTAGCGTCTCGATATGTACAAAATAAATTAATTCTAGTTGCAATTACTTTCATTCCATCATAAAAATCGGGTTTAGGACAGTAAATAAATAGACTCCAAGTTTCTTTAAAAAAATAGCATAATTTTGTACTCTATAACATGTGCAAATTACGCTTCAGAGCAAAATGTTTTCCGCGAAGCAACAGCCGACGATTTATGGAAATTGTTCTCAAAATGTAACTTGATAACATGTTTGTCTTTTTTTCGACAGATCAAGCACTAAGATTTTTCCGTAACCTGGAAGGTTTTTTGGCGGGTTGCATAGCTACCCCGGGCTCCGTACTATTGTCAAACGTTTTTCCACATGAAGTACGCTATCTCTACAAATAAAATGAAGCCGCGAAAATTAAGGAGAAAAAGATTAGCGCGCCAGAATCATGGCAGAATGTTATCTTTGGGGAATACCCGCTTTGACCGAGGTGTGTAGCTTCATTGTAGATATTTTAGATAATAAATCTGCAAAATACTGTTGGTCACACATAACAAAAGAAAAGAAAAGAAAAGAAAAGCTTAGCAACAGAACTTCGATGTAAGCTTATTTAAAAGTTTCATTCATTCCATTGCACATTCATCTCACCTCTGTAACACCTGTTCTTTTGGATTCCTGACTTCCATCGAAAAGCGTGTCACAAAATAAGCTTACATGTATGTTATTCGGTGCAAAGTTCTCGTCAGTACTTTTCTTTGGAATTAGCGCTCTTCTAATACTCCTTTGATCAGACGGCTTAGATAAAGATTTCTTTCCCTGACGGTCCAGTCTCGTTGTGGGAGAATCCTTAGCGCAGCGCTTTTGTCGTTTTAACTGGTATTCTTCCAACTGATTGCGAACGGCTTCGTCACATTTCTCTCGGAATAATGCTAATTCCTTTCCTTGCTCCAATACTCTTGAAAACTTCAGGACTTCTCGCTGACACTTTTGGCACACTATCTGGGATAATCCCGTAGCATCGTTTATCCCCTTCGACAGTACCAATGACAAGGTTTTTAAAAATTCTTTGTTATCCCTCTTACTTCCAAAAATGTTAATCTTAGAGCGACCACTAATTTTCAAATTGATTCTGCAGATCCTGCAATAGTCGTTTGAAATAAATTGGATTGATTTCGCTGGAGTTTTCTCTGCACTTTTCCCGGCGGGAAACATTCTGTTGACTGCCGGTCGCAGTCAAGAGGTCAAGTGCGTGAAACACTCTTCACCGCCCAAGTGGAAATGGATTGTTATCGGAACAATTTCCCGTGTCTTCCCCGCTGTAAAAGATTAGGGGCTGATAGGCACGTGATTGCTGACTTCTCATTGGTCCCTTTTGTAATTATAAATTTGACGCGTTTGACAGTTGGCGTCTGCATGAAAGTGAGATTCACGTCCAAAGTAACCAGAGGTTTTTCTTTCTCTTCTCGCCGCTTCGCGACTCGCGTTCGCCGCTTCGCGGCTCTCATGCGGAGAAAAATAAAGAAAAACCTCTGGGACCAGGGTAGAATTTTGGCTCCAACTCAAGGAAAGAAAATTATGGAGCCTATGTATTTAGAGTGACAGTGATTTTGGTCCCTTTTTACTAACATTTCACTCGCCCTATAGAGTGACCATGTCAAAATGGACAAAATCTTAATAGGATTCTGAAAAGAAAAGTAGGGGTCACCGAACGTCCAAGATCGTTAAATCTAAGCAAAGCTGTAGCAATGGCAATCGGCCTTATCATTTGTTCATTTTATTACTTAGCGCGTGCGCTCAATGCATGACATGGCATGTGATTCGCATGCGCAGTAAGGATGCGCAGAAACAATTAGCGCAAACGTCCTTAAATTGCCATTTGCCTCTTCTTGCTTCTGTAACAGTCACATTTAATGTAGCTGCTTTTTATAATTCTGGGCCTTTGACCTGGCTTTATATTTATTTCATATGGCACATTTGCAATTTCATAAATCTCATTGTTTAAAGGGGCAGTGTCACGCTATTTGGTAACTTTACAAAAAGCTAGAAGGTGTCTTCGCATCAACTGAATTCCAAAAATAATGGTCTAGTTTTGTTATTAAAGACTCTTTGAAGGTACTGAAACTGTTTCCTGTCGCCTGTCGCTACGAATGGTAAGGATGGAAATGGATTGAAACTTGAAAAAATTCACCGATTTCTTCAAGTTTTGATGCTACGTGTTCAAAAAATCCTCAATAAATTTATTATGTTTAGCCCTCTCTGATAAAAATTCACTTGATATCTTCATCGTAGCTTTACAGAAGCATTTTGTTTATAAGTAAAGCCTCAAAGTAATGATTTTAGCACAGATTTGACCTAAAACAGCAAAATCCTCATGACACTGCCCCTTTAATGGCTAAAAGAGGCTCTCATGTGTCCTATTTTATAGCTATTTTCAACCCTGTTACAAGGCTATCGTAAGGCTATTTAACCCTGTTTTATGTCTATTTTAAAGCTATTTTAAAGCTGTTGTAGGAACTATTACTGATCCTTAAGATCATCAAAGATCTTCGCAAGATCCACAAAGGATCCTTAAAGGTCTTTGATGATCCTCAAAGATCTTTGCAAGGAAATTGAGGATCCTCAAGATCTGGCAAGATCAGTAAAGGATCCTTGAAGATCCTCAAAGATCTTGATAAGATCTGCAAAGGGTCATCAAAGATCTTTGAAGATCTTGGCAAGATCCACAAAGGACCCTTAAAGATCTTTGGTAAGAACATTGAAGATCCTCGAAGATCTCGGTAAGATCTGCAAAGGATCCTTAAAGATCTTGGTAAGATCTGCAAATTATCCTTAAAGATCTTTGAAGATCCTCAAAGATCTTGGCAAGAAAATTGAGGATCCTCAAGGATCTTTGAGGATCCTTAAGGATCTTGGCAAGAATTTTTGAGGATCCTTGTTAAGATCCTCAAAGATCTTTATGAAGATCTTTGAAGATCTTTAAAGATCCTCAAAAGATTTTCACCAGGGAATGGCTACTGGCAAATTGTCAGTTCATCATAATTATGTATATATATGTAGGTATGACTGAATATTACTCTGTTTCTTTTATGCCTGTAGGTGTGTGTTGAATGCGCTGAAAAGTACTGTGTGAGTTGCTTTATGTCATAATTTTCATCAAAAGGGTGCACTCAAAAAAACACGGCACCCAGACACTTGAACAGGTGAGAACTGTCATGTTTTTTTTCCTCATTAATGACAGGGGGAGCATATGCAGGTTTACCATCAAACCAAATGAAGGGTAACTCTCGAGACTACATTCATGAATTGATTATTTGACTACTGAACCCACTGGTCATATTCTTGGAATTACTAGCGGATTCGATATTCATGTAGTCAATTCATGAATGTAATCTTGTTATTTACTTAATTGTGGCTTTATATAGAGGTGTCGCTCTGTGAGCCTCAAACTCCTGTGACTGCACTCAGTCTAGAATAAAAAACCTCTTGGTTGTAACAATACCAGTGAATAGCTTTGGATATGGAAAGCAAATGAAAATACTCTAAACTCTCATGCAAGGCTGTCATTAAACTTTAATTCAGCTGTAGCCTTGATCTTCACGCCCGTACCAAACTTGTTACTTTATGAGTGAATTGTACATGTATCAACTGGTCCATCAAACATACTCAGCCGTGACAGGTGTAATAGGTTAATAGGTTGTGGCCCTTATTGACAGCCCTGTCATGGGTGCAATTAAGTTTATAGTTTTGTTATTTGATACTGAAAAGTGCCAAGGAGTAGTATTCCAATAATAAATTAAAAGTATTTGTAGTTATATTTGATAGCATGTTTAAAAACTGACTGCAGCTTGTGTTTTCTGCTCATTGTACAGTATGAGGCAGACAAATTACTGGAAAAGGAAAGTTATGCTAATCCTGGAATATCCTTTCAAGAAATACTCCAAGGTACAAAATCCATGCAATATACATGGAGTATTGATCAAGCATTCAATCCAGATGGAACAAGCTTGGTCAATAAAGGATACATTATGCTGAAAAAAAAAAACACTATTTTTGTGTGGGTGGGACATAGTGGGCAAGATAGCACCATGTTGCCTAATCACTGGTTGAGTGGTTGGGGCACCAGATTTGAGATCGTTAAGCTCCTGGGTTCAAGTCCTGTTCTGACTGCTTTCTGATGCTGTTCTCTGTAGCCTCGAGTTCAACTTCTTGGCTACGCTTGTAAATAGCCAACTGATCTGTCTCCCGGTAGTTGGGATTCTTAACCTAGTGATGTTTATTTCAATATTTTATTTATGATCATTGTTTTGTTTACACAATTGCATGGTACAGCTGTAAAATATTGAACCCATGGATATGCCAATACCTTTCCTTTGAAGTCTTTATAGGGCACTACTTGTCTTGACAGCAACGTCTCTCTGACAGGCGATGCTGGGTGCCAATCAGAATCCTATTAAGATTTTGTCCATTTTGACATGGTCACTCTATAGGGCGAGTGAAATGTTAGTAAAAAGGGACCAAAATCACTGTCACTCTAAATACATAGGCTCCATAATTTTCTTTCCTTGAGTTGGAGCCAAAATTCTACCCTGGTCCCAGAGGTTTTTCTTTATTTTTCTCCGCATGAGAGCCGCGAAGCGGCGAACGCGAGTCGCGAAGCGGCGAGAAGAGAAAGAAAAACCTCTGGTTACTTTGGACGTGAATCTCACTTTCATGCAGACGCCAACTGTCAAACGCGTCAAATTTATAATTACAAAAGGGACCAATGAGAAGTCAGCAATCACGTGCCTATCAGCCCCTAATCTTTTACAGCGGGGAAGACACGGGAAATTGTTCCGATAACAATCCATTTCCACTTGGGCGGTGAAGAGTGTTTCACGCACTTGACCTCTTGACTGCGACCGGCAGTCAACAGAATGTTTCCCGCCGGGAAAAGTGCAGAGAAAACTCCAGCGAAATCAATCCAATTTATTTCAAACGACTATTGCAGGATCTGCAGAATCAATTTGAAAATTAGTGGTCGCTCTAAGATTAACATTTTTGGAAGTAAGAGGGATAACAAAGAATTTTTAAAAACCTTGTCATTGGTACTGTCGAAGGGGATAAACGATGCTACGGGATTATCCCAGATAGTGTGCCAAAAGTGTCAGCGAGAAGTCCTGAAGTTTTCAAGAGTATTGGAGCAAGGAAAGGAATTAGCATTATTCCGAGAGAAATGTGACGAAGCCGTTCGCAATCAGTTGGAAGAATACCAGTTAAAACGACAAAAGCGCTGCGCTAAGGATTCTCCCACAACGAGACTGGACCGTCAGGGAAAGAAATCTTTATCTAAGCCGTCTGATCAAAGGAGTATTAGAAGAGCGCTAATTCCAAAGAAAAGTACTGACGAGAACTTTGCACCGAATAACATACATGTAAGCTTATTTTGTGACACGCTTTTCGATGGAAGTCAGGAATCCAAAAGAACAGGTGTTACAGAGGTGAGATGAATGTGCAATGGAATGAATGAAACTTTTAAATAAGCTTACATCGAAGTTCTGTTGCTAAGCTTTTCTTTTCTTTTCTTTTCTTTTGTTATGTGTGACCAACAGTATTTTGCAGATTTATTATCTAAAATATCTACAATGAAGCTACACACCTCGGTCAAAGCGGGTATTCCCCAAAGATAACATTCTGCCATGATTCTGGCGCGCTAATCTTTTTCTCCTTAATTTTCGCGGCTTCATTTTATTTGTAGAGATAGCGTACTTCATGTGGAAAAACGTTTGACAATAGTACGGAGCCCGGGGTAGCTATGCAACCCGCCAAAAAACCTTCCAGGTTACGGAAAAATCTTAGTGCTTGATCTGTCGAAAAAAAGACAAACATGTTATCAAGTTACATTTTGAGAACAATTTCCATAAATCGTCGGCTGTTGCTTCGCGGAAAACATTTTGCTCTGAAGCGTAATTTGCACATGTTATAGAGTACAAAATTATGCTATTTTTTTAAAGAAACTTGGAGTCTATTTATTTACTGTCCTAAACCCGATTTTTATGATGGAATGAAAGTAATTGCAACTAGAATTAATTTATTTTGTACATATCGAGACGCTAGAAGCTTTTAGAGAAAAAGCAGAAGAGACTCCTCAAGTGGTGGCTGCACTTGCGGATCAGGGAGAAATTAGTATTTTCCCCTTGAACTTTTATGGCTTATTTCCTAATTTTGTGATGTCATAATTTTTTAAGGTTCATGTCCATTATCAATCCAAGCCTGTACGGACAGTAATTGCAGATGAAAAGGATGCCAAAATCATCAGACAACTTGCCTCCAAAGAACATCGTTATGCTGTGAATGCCATGTGGGCACATCCAGAATTAAGAAGGGAACTTTTAATGAAAGTGCAGGGAGAAATAGAGAATGAATGCCGGGGCTTATGCAGCAATAAAAACCCTTCCCTTTTCAGGAGAAGTTCCCCTCAAGACTTAATTTCTTTTTCGGAAAACAAGTGTGAAACTGAACTTCAGGAAAAAGCACCTGTCTTTCACAAGTGTTTACAGGCTGCAACTGTTTGCAGAGAAACAAGAAAAAAAATTGATTCAGGACAAAAACAATGCAACACTTCATCAGCAATGGCTATGGCAGCTTCTGTTCTCCTAAAACGGAGATGTTCACAAATGTGTGCCCAGGCATATCGCTTTTCTATGTGGCACAGTGGAGCCAAGAAACAGGTCAGGAAACGTGCTGTTTGTTTCTTTTTTAACCATAACCCATTTACCCTTTAAGTCTGATCCAAAGAATCAGTCTAAGTATTGGGTGATTAAGGTACTTACAGTCCTTCAAAGAAGTGGATGGTATAGAATACATATCACTGGCAACTGCATGCAAATCTGCTGTCAAAGTAATTAGCAATGCAATTAAGGGTATTCGTTTTTTTATGGCAATAGGATGAACTAAAATAAGTTCCTTTTTTAACAGGGATATGCTCGTGCCAATCAGTGGAACATCGGTGTAAGCCATAAGAGTACATTACAGAAATTGGAAGAAATGGGAAAGAATTTTGACAAAGATGTTCAAGTGTGGAAGAACAACAGGGAAACACATTGTCTGGTTAGTGACATGCTTATGGATCTCCATTCCATTTTCAAAGTTACAGAGAATTCAGAAATGGAAGTCTTGCCTGGAGGGCTTCAGACCACTGATGTCAGCAGTCTTGATCTAACTTTCCCTTCGGGTACAGATATAGCATCCAAAGAACTTAGTGATAATGTATCTGAAACAAATGAGTTTCAAGAATTGGAAGAGTTTATGGATGAAGATGATGTGGATGAGTCAAGCACAGCTGCAATATCTGAAATGAGAAGTGAACAATTCCTTAAAGAAATGATCACTGATGAAAGTGAGTCATCCAAGATTGCTTATGACACAATTGACACTATTGTAAAATCTACAGTGGCAGGAAGATGGGCTGGAATGGATGCTGTTGAAGTTGAGTCCATACAGTCTTCACACTGCCAAAGTGAACCACCTAGCTATCAGGTGATCAGGGACAACATTGATTTGTATGTCAAAACAAAACACATGGCCAACAACCGTCAAAATAAAAGCATCCACTGGTTTCTTATGAATGCTGTACAGGATCGAGTAATTGGTAAGGGGCTGGACAATAGCCAACAAATAAAACCGATCATGGAAGTTGAAAATGCTGAATTCCTGCCCTCAAAGGAGGATAACAGCAACCTGCTGCACGATTTTGTCCCTCTAGTGACCAGAGTTATAGCTGAGAATGTTCCAGCATTTGCTTGCTTCAGAGATGTAGTGGTTTCTCATATCCCACACGAATTCTCCCAAGAAATGAAAACTAAATCTACACAGGTTAGTGCATAGACCTATGATACATTAGATATATCATGTTGCCATAATTATTATATTATTATCGGTGGCCTCATGGTTTGTGCGCTCAACTCCAGAGCGAGCGGTCCGGATTCGAGCCTTGGCCAGATACATTGTGCTGTGTTCTTGGGCAAGACACTTTACTCTCACGGTGCCTCTCTCTACTCAGGTGTATAAATGGGTAATGGCGAATTTACAATGGGGGTAACCCTGCGATGGACTAGCATCCCAAACCAGGATAGAGTAAAAATACCCTCAGTCGCTTCATGCTACAGAAACTGGGATAAGCTCCGGCCTGGTGGGCCACATTGGCCCGTATGTAGACTTTACTTCACCTTACCTTCCTGTTTACTGGAAGACTATTGTATGATTTGTGATTAAATTTTGAGTCCTTTTCTTTCCTCCATCCTGCCAGGGAAATGCATACCTGGCTCGATGGCTCTCTGCATTGTTATTGGAATAACAATAACTAAATTATTATAAATTATTAATACATAATTATTATTCACATTTCGGTGGACTAAATAAAATTGCACATTTCTCTCATTTCTTGTAAATTCCAGCACCAAATTCTGTCCAACATACTCACGTCCATGGTCTAAACTTTAAAGGTCAACCAAGTTTCAGCTTGTTATGTTTAAAATTGTACAATGTACAGTGCAAAATTTATTGTACAGGTTCTTTCTCTGATGTGTTACAAAGAGCATGTTGTCTTGGGAGGGCTGCTGTGTTTGGCTGTAATTGTAATAATTACTACTAACAGCTTCCTGTTTTTCATGACTACAGGTTCCATTAGGCCTTCTATTTAAAAACGAGAACATCAATGATGAAATGATCGACATTCTCGATACTATTCACTCCAAATATGTGCCAAGCAAAATAACAGTAGATGAAAGTGGAGAACAAACCACAGAAGTTCTAGATCAATTATTTTTTGGAGGTGACCAGTTGACAGAAGAACGTGCCAGAAATGCCAAACATGCAAGGGGTGATGGTGATTCTTCATTTGACAGATTGGAGGGTGTCATAGGCAAAGTGGAAGACTGGCATGCAATTCGTTTAGCCTATCAGGTATGCATCTTGGATAATGAAAACTAAGGTCATTTCTTATAAAGAAAAACTCCTGCCTGTTGCCCATAGAGCAAAAATACGGGTGTAAGATTAGGGTAAAGATTTCACCTTGAAAAAGGTTAATAATTAATAATACCCATGTTATTAATAATACCCATGTTATTATTTAAATCACTATGCTTAAACATGTTTCATTGAAAAAAGTCATCAAGAAGCCAACCAGGCCTACTTAGTCAAACTGCAGTTAAAATAACCCAAGCTATAGGTGAATAGCAGATTAGTGAATAATCCCTAGGTTGAGCATGCAATGCATGATTTCCAAGAGCAATGTCAATTTCACGTAAGAACATGGCTTGTTGAAAATGAACTGTGTTCAGTGTGATATGCATTTGTTGTTATTTTCTTTAAAACAATTATGAGATTTGGTTTTTGTGGTATCCGAAATAATCAAGGTTAGTGATAACACTTACCTCGACCTTGATTATACCAGATATCACAAAAACCCATCCCAATAATTGTTTAAAAATAACCAATATCAATTCCCAGATATTCAAAATGTAGTAATAAGAGTAGATAGCAATGTTTATGACTGTGCAACTTTGTATTTTTCTCACACAGAAATTTACTATTGATTCAAACCACCAATTATCCTTTATTTCAAAAAGTGCCACAAAAGGCTCCCTCCCACTGTACATAGCAAGCATCCACTGTCTAGATTACTTTAAGAGAGCTGCTGCAGCAGCACTGTATGTCATAAGTGGAAATAACTTTCCCTTCCTCATGTTGCAATTGAAACATGCAAGTCCATAATGAAAAACAGTAATTTACTTTGTTCTTCTTAGATACTTTATGACATCTTATTTAAGCCTGAATCTGCTGGTGACCCAGGGACAATGCGTTCCAACATGAACATAACTAACAACATCAATGCCAAGACCAAAAATGTGTTGGATAACTTCAATTATTGCAAGGACTTTGTGGAGTTGGAGACAGATGCCTTCATTGTAGCTGCAATGATGAAACACTTTAATATGAAGTCTCTGGAAGATCATAAAGTTGTACCACAGGTGGTTCAAAAAGGAACAAAAGAAACAAGAAGGGTGTGGATCCACAAACAGGCCAAAAAAATGTTAGAGAAATTTGTCATGACCAGGCAATCAGAAGAGTGTACAGACATGGTGGAAACAGTCACCGAAGCGAATCAGAGGAAAGTTTTCTTTTGCAGTGTTTGTGGCAAGAGGTATTTCTATGAAAAAGCTAGAGATAACCACGAGAAGAAACAGCACCCAGAATCATCAATGTCTTCAGAAAGTGAACCGGAACATTCCAGTGCCTCTCCCACACCTCCAAGGGAAGATTACGTATACAATTATGCATGTGTACGTTTGAGTTTTGGAATGTTGCTTCGAAACTTTAATGATGCAGTGAGAGAGGGAGATGGGGTGCGAATTTTAAGGTGCTGGAAATTTTTGCTTTTGATTTACAAGGCAAACAAACACCACAAATATGCTTTTGCAGCACTACATCTCATAGCAAAGACTATCTCCCTGCTCACCCCTCAACAAGCTAAACGTCTTGTTTGGAACAGAACAGTAAACAATAGAGGTGGGGAGAGAAGAAACATTTCACTAGACCTGAGACTGGAACATCTAGTGCACCTTCTGAAAGAACTTCTTGCCAACCTTGGTGTCAACCTCACTATTCCAGCAGCTGAAAGATGCAGTAAGGCCCTGAAGGCAGTGGAAGACCTTCTTGCTTCAGTCGACAGTCAGCTTGAAGTGAAGAGACCATCTGGTAGACACACTGTGACACGCTCTAAGGCAGATTTTGAAGCAATTGTCAAGGAACTGAATGTCAAGGGGGATGTGTTCTCTAACCGAGCAGAGGGTAACAGGGAGTACAGATGCTTTAAGCACATTAAGGGAAGCCTTTGGGGTAACTTGAATTATGGGCAGTTGAACAGCTGGATAAACCAGCATAAAAAGGACTGGTCAAAGCATGGATGTTAGTTTCTATGGATGCCGTCAATTTAGGTTTTGGGGGTTGAAAAATTAACTTAATGTTCTCTCATGGTCTCAGAAGATAAAAAACCCTTTAGTGTAAGAAGGAGATTTCATCTAGGCATTTAAGACAAAAGAAATGGAAAGATAAACCATAGTACAGTAGCAAGTACAAAATTATTGCATGGGACTACTCACAATGTACATGTGTTATTCACCAGGCTTGTCTGGTCAAGATGGCTGGCTATTGGTCAAGTTAATTTTTTTACGAACCAAGACAAAGCTGAGGTTGACAAAATGCAAACAAGGATGACACTTATATCCAGCCATGTTGACAACTGAACAAACTTGTTTAAGGATTTCAAATACAGCCGAGAGAACATTCTTTTTCTATACCCCACTTAGGAAATAAGTCTACTGTCAAACATTCAGATCTTAGTAAGACAATACAATCATACAAGACTGAAAGTAGATTACTTATGATGTAAAAGTAGATCATTTCCTTATATCATATTTCAAATACGATATAACAAAATTATTTTATAAAAATGCTAAAGATCGAGGGAAGACTCAAGAGTCTCAAAATTCATTTAGTTTTCATTTGCTCATATATAGACTAAAACTGGCTACCTACCCCTTCCCCCACCCAACATTTTTCCCACAGTGAGTGGCACGTTAGTGTTAATGTTACATGTAGGGGAGAGGTAGGTGGGCAGTTTCCCAGCAATGAGTTATTAAAGGATTAAAAGGTATTTACATTTTGAAGAGAATTGTTACACTGTCTTACATTAGATGGGTGATGGGTGAATACTTAAGCTTAATAAATTCCTTACAAATTAAATTCTTCATCATCTGACAGAACATCACTTTCAAGTGAGAATTCCTCTGACAGTTCTTGATATATTCCTCCATCGCGAAGAATGCCTATTGTTCTCGGGACATTTACTGAAATACTGGAAAGGTCTGTTATAACGCTTGTTATTATTCATAGCACCCAAAAGAAGCTTATTCATTGGTTGCTATGAACGCACGGCAATGCTCATTAGCCTGATGGAGGCGGCAAACTAAACAATGAAACCAGTGCGCTATTGTTACTCCCTTTGTTTCGTTTAGCACAAACCGCTTTTGTTTCTTACTTTGTTTGAATAGACAAGTTTTCTCTTTCGTTACGTCCTAAGCGAACCCAAACACTAGCTAACATGGCGATCGATGTCCTGGTAGTCGATTTGATCCCGGCAAATCCAATCGAATTGTTCGGTAATCGAGCCCAAGCTAACACCAATCGTTCGGGTGCCTAACGGTCGATTATCGAGTTCAGTCGAATGTTTGATTATCAAACGATCAAGATCAATCACAGTAAATAAAATAGTCGATTTTGCTCGATTACCGAACACAAACAAACACAAATAAACGATCGACCTTGCTTTTGTTAGTAATATTAATCCGCGTCTCTGATCGGAATTGTTTTCTTTTTTTTCCATTGGTTATCGTTTCCATCCTTCGTTTAAATCTCCTTATGTTTTCGCCGATTGTCCGTCCAACCCGATCACGGGAAGATTCAGTCAGCCTGTAGCCGAGAGGCATGATGCTGGTTTGGAACAGTTCAAACACTTTTTGAGGCGGCCAATAGATTTCTCTCATCTCCAAGCTGCTTCACCGTTCATTTGTAGTGTAAACACGGGATTGTTTTCTTCAATAAAGGGTGGTACTATATGAATAAGAAGTGGATGGATCGGGGGTTCTAAGAGCTCTGAAAAGAGCTCCCGATCACATTTATCTTCGCTTTGCTCGTTCATCGCGTTGACAGGTGTTGAATAAACCAGCAGCTGTACCAAGCTGCTGTTTTGAAATTCGCGGAAAATCATAAATTTTCCAAATGAATGATTTTCTTGAATAGGCTTTTGTTTCGTATTGGCAACCATTGTTATTCAGTCATGGGCTGAAAACAATGGCATCAGCGCCATTTTCGAACGGAACTCCGACTTTAGATTTTAGAACTGAAAGGGATAGTGGTTATCCTTCAGCAATTTTCAAAATCAAAACGGATTCTGTTTCAGGAAAGATCCATCTTCCATTTCCCGCTCTTGGGTTTTTGGAAGCTAGTTTGAGTTTTCAGAAAATCGCTCTGGAATTTGGCTTCCATACAAAAAATGCCCGTTTTTTCGTCATTTTCAAGGTTAAAGGGATAAGCCTTACACTTCGTAAAACTTCTTCCTTTTATGTGCAAATGAAAGATTAACCCTCCTCTTCAAAGCCCGCTCTTGGGTTTTTAAGTTGTTGCTTCTGTAAATCTGGGAAGCGAGTTTTATTAACGCCGGTTGGCTGATTTCGGCTCTTTCTTCTCTTATTCTGGGCTAATGAGCGGCGCTCACATTCAAATTTCCCCGCTTCAGTGGTTATGAATAATTAATGATGTCCAAGCATTCTTCCCAATGCCATATTCAAGATCATAGAATTTGGTTACCTGGCCAAGTTCTTCATCACTGGTGCCATACACTTCAAGTTCTGCCAAGTCAATATCCTCAAAACACATCATGGAACATGCATAAAATGTCCACTGCATGTGAGGTTTTAAAACACTGGGAGATTATCCATTACATAATTCTTTGTGAAAATCCTGCTAGAATGCTTTAAAACCATTTTGATCAAAGAACTAGTAAAAACTGTGGTACACTCCGGTGATAAGTAAGAAATCAGACCGGCTGACAATTTCTCCTTAAATTCAAACAGAAGCTCTGTCAACAATATCCGTTGCTCCTTTGTGACATCACGCTTGTTTAAGTTGGATGGTAGGTTTCATTTCCTCAGGAGGAATGTCAGGGATACTAACACTGCATCCTTCCTCTCCTTCACATAGGCAATCCTTGTGGCATTGGACACAACAGTCATGATCAGATTCTGTTTGAGGTTTAGAAAAACCAAATTCCACCAACAAAAGTTTCCTTAGGCAGTCAGAATTACTAGAACAGTAGTCCTTAATGTTTTGATCACAGTTTCTGAGATGGAGACCTGTGTAGAGCAGCACTGCCTTGGAGGGTTGACCATCTCTTCCTGCTCTGCCAATTTGCTGAACAAAGTCCGCCATTTCCCTTGGTGGACCATAATGAATTATTGTTCTCACATTAGAAAAATTGACTCCCATACCAAGGGCATTTGTAGCAAATACAAGTCTGACAGTGCCTTCCTCTTCGTGAAATGAATTGAGAATTATTGATTTTTGTTTGTCTAATGTGGAATGATGATACATGCCAAATAGTAAGTTTGCTGAAGTTCTTGGGGAGTCCTCAGGGTAGTAACCTTGTTTCCCAAGCTGGGACTTAAAAAACATGAAAAGACGGCCACAGTCTTTAATAGACTTGCAGTAAATTATGGTCTTATCCATAGCAGTCTTCTCACTTTTTAGTTTATCAACAAGCCATTGAAAGGACCTGGCAATTTCAGTGGTGACTCTCCTCTTGTATAAATAAATGTTACTTCTGTTCGGACTGAGGTTAATTTTAACAAAGTCTTTCCTTATGCAAAGTGATCTTTCAATAGATTCTTGAGTTTTCAGGGTAGCAGTAGCTGTCAGTGCCAACATTGGTGTAAGTGGCCTCTGAGGTGCAAGGGATCTTAACTCTCCCAGTCTTGAGAAGCATTCTCTAAATGCTGCAGTGGACTCCTTTTTGGACTGAGTGCCAAAACCCCTAAAAATAATTTAAAATATGGATAAAATTAGAAATTTAAACAACAAAACCAGCAAACAATAATAGTAATAAAATGTAAATAAGACACGTAAGATCATTAAGAAATTGTTTCAATATAATTAATCAAATCTCAGAGAGCTACCAAAAAATGACAGAACGATCTCATTTTCAATAACTTGACTCCACACATTATGTCAAATGTAACTTTCAGTTCACACGGTAGGTCAAGATTACCTGCTGCCAGAATGACATGCACAGATTATTTCAAAAAGTTTTTTAATGTTACGACACGGCAAGATTTCGCTTGGCGACTCGATGAAATTTTTGTGCAGAGAGGTTATAGGATAAGTAAATGAGGAAAAATGATCCTTGTGGAATCGAAGCTTTTCCGGTGATATAATCATGTATCATAAGCTTAATTAACAAAAAGAAATTATGTGGCACGGATCGAGCTTACCATTTTGGAACAACATGAACCTCGTCCGCAACTATCGCAAAGGTTCGGTCTTGATAGATATCACTACGGAGCATGTTTCTCCACTTCTCGTTTTGTAAAAAGGACTCGGGACTTCCGAATACAAAGGAATAAGCTCCTTTGAACAGATTGTTCTCGTCCACGTCTTCACCGCTCAAACTAGCCGCTGAAATGCCACGGTTTAGCAGTTCGCGGATATGAGAGTCCACCAGAGACTTCAGAGGACACACAACCAAAATTATGGCATGGTGAGGGTAGGAATAGCCTGACAGGCACAGGTATTTGCAGACATCAGGGAGCAATTGAAATATAATTGATTTTCCATGTCCGGTTGGCAATATGGCGAACACATCCTTGCGATTAATGACCGCGTGCAACGCTTTCTTCTGATGTTCCGTGAGACTTTCAATCTCCGGAAAACGCTCCTCGAGTACCGAGGTCAACATTGCTTCGAGGACACTTTCAGGAACATAATCCATGACGAACACAGGCGAATCTCCAACGAGTATAAACTGAGAATAGAACTGATAGCCGTAAAGTGTTTACAAACAATTACCTTCCCTGGTATGGATAGGAAAATCTTATCTCAAGAAGCACAGTGACAAATATCCCCTCCATCCCCTGGGTATTGCTAATCGAACGAACCAATCATATTGATTTGCGTGATTGTAAAAATACCAACCAATCAGAGCCCGAGGGTCAGATCCTGACCCTAGCGTCTGCATGAAAGTGAGATTCACGTCCAAGGTAACCAGAGGTTTTTCTTTTCTCGCCGCTTCGCGACTCGCGTTCGCCGCTTCGCGGCTCTGGTTCTCCCTTTTTCGCCGCTTCGCGGCTCTGGTTCTCTCAAAAATCAAGAAAAACCTCTGGGCCAGGGTACCAAAATTCAAAATCTTCTTTATATGTTTTTTTGACAGGTTAGATAACCGTATTCAATCAAGGTCTTCCCAGGTAAGAAATAACTCTAATTGTTTGTGTATTAAAGGTTCTTCCTTTTTCAAAGGGTGTTTAAATTATTTCAGGCATGACCCAACCTCACAAAAGTCATATTCATTGTGAAGTTAAAATTGCATAGCTCAACAAAAAGGATAATTTCTAATGCTCTCATCAGAAGTGTCCAGAAAAAAAAACGATCAGTGTTTACATGAAACAGACATGCAGAGCTGGTGCATTGGTGAGAGCACTCATTTTCCATCAATGTAACCCAGATTTGATGCTGGCCCGGTGTCATTAATGTTGGTTAAGTCAGGAGTCCATTACTAGGAGCCTGCAACTCTGATAACAGGCAAATGCAACAACATTTTTACAGACCAATTTTTTCTTGCATTTTTCCTGCGAAATAGGCCAGTTCCAGTCTACATGAGCACGCTTCGGTAAGGATAAAACAATACAGCCTCACGTGAACATGTCAACATCATTTTGACATGTCAACATTAGTCCATGCTGTGATTGCAATTGGTTTCCGAGGTTCCCTCGGGGGAAAGAATTCGTGGTAAATTTAAACTTAAAACGGATCAGTCTGTGAAAACGCCGTGACAGGAACATGGGGTAGCTGCAGGCTCCTAGGTGACGGGCTCCTGGTTGAGTTTGTTGATGGTTCTCAGCTTGCTCAGAGGATTTTCGTCGGATACTCTGGTTTTCCTCCTCCTGAAAAACCAACACCTCCTAATTCCAATTCCATCAGTATAGAAGAATAGGGGAACCACTCTCTAACTATTAAAAGTTATTTATATGCTAAAAGCACAGGTCTCAGTTTCTGTGGATGGCTGACAATATGGATAGAAATGATCCCACCAAGTTTGTTCTATCAATAACAGTCCTGTTATTTGTTTGTAGGGGAGTCATCCCACTGGACAGCATGGTGGTGCATTGCTACAGGGCTCATACGATGAACAGGAAAGTGCACAGTCCTTTGCGGAGGCACTTGTGGCCTGGCGGAATTCTGGCAAAGAAGAGAAGGTGTGGACAAATCCCACAGATACAAAAGGTAAGTGAGTTTGAATTAAGCAATTCTTTAACAGTTCAGTAATTAGTCAGCGAGGAGAGTATTTTTTTGTTATTGAAAGAAATAAGCACATCTTATTCTTTCACTTGAAAAGAAACTTCGAAGGGGGAGGGGTCAGGCTTACTAGGGCTTCAACCTTATACCCATTCTCAGATACAAAGAACAGAAGTGAGACTCTTTAAGACTGGTTTACAGACCATAACTGTAGAGATTTTACTTGCGACCCCTGTCTCTTGTCTCCACCTCTCTAACTGATACCAAAAGAATTTGAGAGAGACGTTTGAATGAGCGTTTGAGCGAGCATTTGTGGGTTGAAACGTACGTGTTATAAACAATTAGTGGATGAGCTTTTTGGAGGTACATGTAAGGGTTATCAGCCAAAGCCGAAGGCTGAGGCTGAAAACCCTAACCGAGACCTTGATTATGCTGGATATCACAAAAACCGAATCTTATAATTGTTTTATTATACATTGAACGAAACAAAATGGAATTAATGTTTTTGCTTCTTCACTGACGGGAAGCAACACAAAGCGCGCGAACTTGACATGATTGTACAAATGTACCCGTGACCTCGATCAAGTGTTCTTGACATGATTATTGTACAATCTGCAGTTATGACGTCACGGACGCTGATTTCGAAAATTCACTGTACGTTTTCGGCCAATCAGAAAAGAGTTAGAGAGTTCAGTGTATATTATCACGTGTTGTTGGTCGAGTAAGGTTTGCTAATTGAATATCTCGTCCGTTTTGTTGTAGGTTATTCTCGTGACACAAGCACCACCCCAGAGCCTTCCAAGTATCAAGAGCTCAAAGTGAACTTTGGACCAAACAAGTCATTAAGTTATCTTGGCCGCATGTTACTCAAGAAACACCATGACAATCCAACGTTCACCTCCCCGCAGACACCTCTTAAAGGGGCAAAGAGTGAGGGAACTGAAATGTTATCAAATGCAAATGATGCTTCCAAAAGCCCAACAACTGAAGACCGGCTAGGATTGAACTACAGAGAAATCGTTCAAAGCCTTGGGGCCTCACACCGAAAAACTATGAAAGGAAATAACGAGGCTCCATCCAAGAGTGTTATATCTATCGAAGAAGTAAACGATAATGACTTTGGAGGGGAGGAGACAGCCGCTTGTATTATAGAGGAAAAGGACTCTCACCCCCTCCCTCAGGTGGGACCCTTGTCACGTTCTGGGAGAATCAGCATCATGTGTATGACTCCCACGGGAAGGTTCCAGGCTGATAGTGATGCGCTGGTGTTGGAGGATGTTTCACCAGTATCCACAACCAGCCCTGCTTTAGAACATGCAGCATTGTCCAGGCTGAGTTCTAGAGGGGGGCGTTCCCGTGTGGGTCAACTTCAAGAGCAAACCGGCCTCTCGACAGCAAGGGTGTGGAGTCCACAACCACGTCATGTTGGTCTGTCAGAGTTTTTCTCACCGGTGTTCAGGATGGCTCGGCATCGGGCAGAGTGTCTCGCGAAAGGAATGCCTCGTTTGACCTGACGTCAGTGAAACCCGATAAGTTAAGTAAGCGTCTTCTATCACAAAATGTGTGGAAACCTCTTGAAAGCGTCTCTGCTAATGATGATGCGATCAATAGACAAGAACAACAACCGCAACAGAGTGAGGGAGGTAAAGATAGTCCCCGACCTATTATCCCTCTTTTACGAACCAAACTTATCAGATAAAAACAGTGATAGACCAGACTCGCAATCCTCCACCATTTTAAAACCAGTGGAAGGTGAAGACGATGCTCAGATTCACGACTTCGGAATCGTGGATTTCCTAAAAGCCCACGCCCGTACATGCCCAAAGGCTTCGAAGACTACAGCCAAGTACACCGCGTGTCCACAGTGTCTTCGCTGACCCTGAGCCCAAATCCTCCGAGCTTTCACTGGTCGGATGACAGCGATGACGACTTCTTAGCGCAACTCTGCACCCAAAGCGCGCAAGATGAGCAGAGGGCCGACCAAGATGAGGATGACCGGGCGACATTGACTGACCTGGCCTGGGAACTAGCCTCGACTACAGGCCGGCTGACTCAGTGTGAATTAGATGACGAGGAAGAGGAGGGTGAGGAGGAATTCGATGAGGACAGTATCGAGACCAATGACTTTGGCTCAGGTCTGAGTTCAAGCGAAGAAGACACTAACGCAGTCGACACCTATAGCGCAAATATTAATAGAATCAAACAGAACGACGAGAACACGCTTGCGGAAGAGGAAGTCCATGCATTGAAATGATGTTTGCTTCTTTCTTCCGTTAGTAAGAGCATGATCATTGATTGGAACATTGATATCCCTCCGTGATATGGCAGGGCTGTTGAAATCTGTCACTGAAAGATGCTTCACGGGTGTATGCTGCATTGAAAGAACACGATTAGTCTCATTTCCTTAAATGATTCTCTGGCATCGTTAAGAATGTTGGTTCGTCCACGACTTTTTCTCAAAAAATAACTCAAGTCAAAATTCTTTTTCGCACAATGTGAACCATTCAGACAGAAACCGTAACCACAATCGACTGCAAAGAACTACCTTGGGGTGCAATCTTTGATTATTATTAATAGGCTACTTCCGAAGTGCCTTTTCCCCTTTTCCGAGGTCCGCCTCCATGTTCATTTTCATACAATTCAAACTCATTTTCATATGACTGGTTTTGCACGTGGACTCGTTTTGAAACAGAGGTACAGGGTAGCTCGGTAATGGCCTATTATAGTACCCTTGTAAACCAAATTATGTATTATGACCCTGTAGTGTACAGGTCTATGACAAGGTTCATCACAGTCGTAGGCATAAAACTTCACGAAAAACGAAGTTTTCCTAGTCTGAGATTAGAAACTCCGGTACTTTGTTAGAATTTGCTAGGAGAAAATTTCATTTCTCAAAACTCTTGTCAGATATTGTTCTCCTTCCTTTTATTCTTTTTGGTAAGGTTGAATGTAAGAAAGGAAATGGCTTTATTAACAATGCATGGCTGAGAAACAATGAAGTACTTCATTGGTTGTACGTTGAGTTCGTTTGTTGTAAACACGGATTCGTTGTCTTGTTTGTAACGTTTATTGTTATCGTTGTCTGTAGGGGAAACAAAACTTGCGTTCTAGTCCGTTTTTCATGGGAAAAATATTAAACGTAACAAGTATTCATGGACATTTTTGGTGGATACCATTTTTGACGCTACTTTGTTTATACGATACTAAGGGATTATGATCCTCTTGACGATAAGTGTTTCCATGACGAGAGAAGCCAAATTAACTCCTCTTCTTTCAAGACCACTGCCTGGCACGCTTTGGCCAGGATGAAAATGACTCAGTAATACAAGTAGAATTTTTTATTATATGTATTTTTTGTTTCACGGGCCTCGGTATTATTAGCCTCTTCTAAGCGTTCAGTTAGTTGGGGCGCAGCGCGGAAAACAGCGCTCGAAAAATTTAATAAAGCGCGGCGAGAGGAAGTGAAAGAACACCTGTGGGCAAACTTAACAAAAGGTCGTTCCGGGTACACCAGGATCTGGTATACCCTCTGTGGATGGATGGATGGATGGATGGATGGATGGATGGATGGATGGATGGATGGATGGATGGATGGATGGATGGATGGATGGATGGATGGATCGATAGGAAACTTAGGATAGGAAAACTTTATTTATCCACGGTGATTTTGATCAAAAATTACAAAACATTGCACTTTTGTTCTTCACAAAAGCCGTGCAAATAACTATAACTTACATTTAAAATATATGTACAGGTTTACATCAATATATATAATATAGGAATTTTACAACTTAAGTGTATTACTAAAGTCAAGAGAGAGATTGAGAAATTCTAATTTGCGTTTAAAGGCTCTCATGGATTTTTCGTATTTCATTTCATGAAATGGATGGATAGGAAAGGATAGGAAAACTTTATTTATCCACGGTGATTTTGATCAAAAATTACAAAACATTGCACTTTTGTTCTTCACAAAAGCCGTGCAAATAACTATAACTTACATTTAAAATATATGTACAGGTTTACATCAATATATATAATATAGGAATTTTACAACTTAAGTGTATTACTAAAAGTCAAGAGAGAGATTGAGAAATTCTAATTTGCGTTTAAAAGCTCTCATGTATTTTTCGTATTTCATTTCATCAGGTAATGCATTCCAGATTTTTGCCCCAGTATAAGCAAAACTGTTCCGGTAGTAATCGGTTT
>JAHPZR010030820.1:0-13408 GCA_019787425.1 Platygyra sinensis
TGTTCTGTCAGCCGATGATTTGAAGAATTTAATTTAGTTAAGCGAATTTATTAAGCTTTAAGTATTTCACGTAACCATGCACCCATCTAATGTTAATGACACATGGAACTGCACTGAACAATTATGCTCTGCACAAAAATGTGTAAATAACCTTGTTAACGCCTTTGTAATAACTCACTGCTGCGGGAATACTGCCCACCTGCCCTCTCCGCCTACATGCTAACATTAACCCTACAACGGTTGCCAACTTCAACACTGCGTGTGGGCGTGAAAAACTGTTGGGTGGCGGGAAGCGGGTAGGTTGCCAGTTTTAGTCTATATAATGATGCAAATGAAAAACTAAATGAATTTTGAGACTCTTGAGTCTCCCTCGATCTTTAGCTTTTTATAAAATAATTTGTCTTATATCATATTGGAAATATGATATAAGAAATGATCTACTTTTACATCATAAGTAATCTACTTTCAGTCTTGTATGATTGTATTGTCTTACTAAGATCTGAATGTTTGACAGTAGACTTATTTCCTAAGTGGGGTATAGAAAAAGAATGTTCTCTCGGCTGTATTTGAAATCCTTAAACAAGTTTGTTCAGCTGTCAACATGGCTGGATATAAGTGTCATCCTGGTTTGCATTTTTGTCAACCGCAGCTTTGTCTTGGTTCGTAAAAAAAATGAACTTGACCAATAGCCAGCCATCTTGACCAGACAAGCTTGGTGAATACCACATGTACATTGTGAGTAGTCCCATGCAATAATTTTGTACTTGCTACTGTACTATGGTTTATCTTTCCATTTCTTTTGTCTTAAATGCCTAGATGAAATCTCCTTCTTACACTAAAGGGTGTTTTATCTTCTGAGACCATGAGAGAACATAAAGTTAATTTTTTAACCCCCAAAACCTAAATTGACGGCATCCATAGAAACTAACATCCATGCTTTGACCAGTCCTTTTTATGCTGGTTTATCCAGCTGTTCAACTGCCCATAATTCAAGTTACCCCAAAGGCTTCCCTTAATGTGCTTAAAGCATCTGTACTCCCTGTTACCCTCTGCTCGGTTAGAGAACACATCCCCCTTGACATTCAGTTCCTTGACAATTGCTTCAAAATCTGCCTTAGAGCGTGTCACAGTGTGTCTACCAGATGGTCTCTTCACTTCAAGCTGACTGTCGACTGAAGCAAGAAGGTCTTCCACTGCCTTCAGGGCCTTACTGCATCTTTCTGCTGCTGGAATAGTGAGGTTGACACCAAGGTTGGCAAGAAGTTCTTTCAGAAGGTGCACTAGATGTTCCAGTCTCAGGTCAAGTGAAATGTTTCTTCCCTCCCCACCTCTATTGTTTACTGTTCTGTTCCAAACAAGACGTTTAGCTTGTTGAGGAGTGAGCAGGGAGATAGTCTTTGCTATGAGATGTAGTGCTGCAAAAGCATATTTGTGGTGTTTGTTTGCCTTGTAAATCAAAAGCAAAAATTTCCAGCACCTTAAAATTCGCACCCCATCTCCCTCTCTCACTGCATCATTAAAGTTTCGAAGCAACATTCCAAAACTCAAACGTACACATGCATAATTGTATACGTAATCTTCCCTTGGGGGTGTTGAAGAGGCACTGGAATGTTCCGCTTCACTTTCTGAAGACATTGATGATTCTGGGTGCTGTTTCTTCTCGTGGTTATCTCTAGCTTTTTCATAGAAATACCTCTTGCCACAAACACTGCAAAAGAAAACTTTCCTCTGATTCGCTTCGGTGACTGTTTCCACCATGTCTGTACACTCCTCTGATTGCCTGGTCATGACAAATTTCTCTAACATTTTTTTGGCCTGTTTGTGGATCCACACCCTTCTTGTTTCTTTTGTTCCTTTTTGAACCACCTGTGGTACAACTTGATGATCTTCCAGAGACTTCATATTAAAGTGTTTCATCACTGCAGCTACAATGAAGGCATCTGTTTCCAACTCCACAAAGTCCTTGCAATAATTGAAGTTATCCAACACATTTTTGGTCTTGGCATTGATGTTGTTAGTTATGTTCATGTTGGAACACATTGTCCCTGGGTCACCAGCAGATTCAGGTTTAAATAAGATGTCATAAAGTATCTAAGAAGAACAAAGTAAATTAGTGTTTTTCATTATGGACTTGCATGTTTCAATTGCAACATGAGGAAGGGAAAGTTATTTCCACTTATGACTTATGACATACAGTGCTGCTGCAGCAGCTCTCTTAAAGTAATCTAGACAGTGGATGCTTGCTATGTACAGTGGGAGGGAGCTTTTGTGGCACTTTTTGAAATAAAGGATAATTGGTGGTGTGAATCAATAGTAAATTTCTGTGTGAGAAAAATACAAAGTTGCACAGTCATAAACATTGCTAAATACTCTTATTACTACATTTTGAATATCTGGGAATTGATATTGGTTATTTTTAAACAATTATTGGGATGGGTTTTTGTGATATCTGGCAACAGGCAGGAGTTTTTCGTTATAAGAAATGATGTTAGTTTTCATTATCCAAGATGCATACCTGATAGGCTAAACGAATTGCATGCCAGTCTTCCACTTTGCCTATGACACCCTCCAATCTGTCAAATGAAGAATCGCCATCGCCCCTTGCATGTTTGGCATTTCTGGCACGTTCTTCTGTCAACTGGTCACCTCCAAAAAATAATTGATCTAGAACTTCTGTGGTTTGTTCTCCACTTTCATCTACTGTAATTTTGCTTGGCACATATTTGGAGTGAATAGTATCGAGAATGTCGATCATTTCGTCATTGATGTTCTCGTTTTTAAATAGAAGGCCTAATGGAACCTGTAGTCATGAAAAACAGGAAGCTGTTAGTAGTAATTATTACAATTACAGCCAAACACAGCAGCCCTCCCAAGAAAACATGCTCTTTGTAACACATCAGAGAAAGAACCTGTACAATAAATTTTGCACTGTACATTGTACAATTTTAAACATAACAAGCTGAAACTTGGTTGACCTTTAAAGTTTAGACCATGGACGTGAGTATCTTTGACAGAATTGGGTGCTGGAATTTACAAGAAATGAGAGAAATGTGCAATTTTATTTAGTCCACCGAAATGTGAATAATAATTATTTATTAATAATTTATAATAATTTAATTATTATTATTCCAATAACAATGCAGAGAGCCATCAAGCCAGGTATGCATTTCCCTGGCAGGATGGAGGAAAGAAAAGGACTAAAAATTTAATCACAAATCATACAATAGTCTTCCAGTAAACAGGAAGGTAAGGTGAAGTAAAGTCTACATACGGGCCAATGTGGCCCACCAGGCCGGAGCTTATCCCAGTTTCTGTAGCATGAAGCGACTGAGGGTATTTTTACTCTATCCTGATTGGGATGCTAGTCCATCGCAGGGTTACCCCCACTGTTGAATTCGCCGTTACCCATTTATACACCTGGGTAGAGAGAGGCATTGTGAGAGTAAAGTGTCTTGCCCAAGAACACAGCACAATGTATCTGGCCAAGGCTCGAATCCGGACCGCTCGCTCCGGCGTTGAGCGCACAAACCATGAAGCTACCGGTAATAATAGAATAATTATGGCAACATGATATATCTAATGTGTCATAGGTCTATGCACTAACCTGTGTAGATTTAGTTTTCATTTCTTGGGAGAATTCGTGTGGGATATGAGAAACCACTACATCTCTGAAGCAAGCAAATGCTGGAACATTCTCAGCTATAACCCTGGTCACTAGAGGGACAAAATCGTGCAGCAGGTCGCTGTTATCCTCCTTTGAGGGCAGGAATTCAGCATTTTCAACTTCCATGATCGGTTTTATTTGTTGGCTATTGTCCAGCCCCTTACCAATTACTCGATCCTGTACAGCATTCATAAGAAACCAGTGGATGCTTTTATTTTGACGGTTGTTGGCCATGTGTTTTGTTTTGACATACAAATCAATGTTGTCCCCGATCACCTGATAGCTAGGTGGTTCACTTTGGCAGTGTGAAGACTGTATGGACTCAACTTCAACAGCATCCATTCCAGCCCATCTTCCTGCCACTGTAGATTTTACAATAGTGTCAATTGTGTCATAAGCAATCTTGGATGACTCACTTTCATCAGTGATCATTTCTTTAAGGAATTGTTCACTTCTCATTTCAGATATTGCAGCTGTGCTTGACTCATCCACATCATCTTCATCCATAAACTCTTCCAATTCTTGAAACTCGTCACTAAGTTCTTTGGATGCTATATCTGTACTCGAAGGGAAAGTTAGATCAAGACTGCTGACATCAGTGGTCTGAAGCCCTCCAGGCAAGACTTCCATTTCTGAATTCTCTGTAACTTTGAAAATGGAATGGAGATCCATAAGCATGTCACTAACCAGACAATGTTTTTCCCTGTTGTTCTTCCACACTTGAACATCTTTGTCAAAATTCTTTCCCATTTCTTCCAATTTCTGTAATGTACTCTTATGGCTTACACCGATATTCCACTGATTGGCACGAGCATATCCCTGTTAAAAAAGGAACTTATTTTAGTTCATCCTATTGCCATAAAAAAACGAATACCCTTAATTGCATTGCTAATTACTTTGACAGCAGATTTGCATGCAGTTGCCAGTGATATGTATTCTATACCATCCACTTCTTTGAAGGACTGTAAGTACCTTAATCACCCAATACTTAGACTGATTCTTTCGATCAGACTTAAAGGGTAAATGGGTTATGGTTAAAAAAGAAACAAACAGCACGTTTCCTGACCTGTTTCTTTGCTCCACTGTGCCACATACTCCAATAGAAAAGCGATATGCCTGGGCACACATTTGCGAACATCTCCGTTTTAGGAGAACAGAAGCTGCCATAGTCATTGCTGATGAAGTGTTGCATTGTTTTTGTCCTGAATCAATTTTTTTTCTTGTTTCTCTGCAAATAGTTGCAGCCTGTAAACACTTGTGAAAGACAGGTGCTTTTTCCTGAAGTTCAGTTTCACACTTGTTTTCTGAAAAAGAAATTAAGTCTTGAGGGGAACTTCTCCTGAAAAGGGAAGGGTTTTTATTGCTGCATAAGCCCTGGCATTCATTCTCTATTTCTCCCTGCACTTTCATTAAAAGCTCCCTTCTTAATTCTGGATGTGCCCACATGGCATTCACAGCATAACGATGTTCTTTGGAGGCAAGTTGTCTGATGATTTTGGCATCCTTTTCATCTGCAATTACTGTCCGCACAGGCTTGGATTGATAATGGACATGAACCTAAAAAATTATGACATCACAAAATTAGGAAATAAGCTATAAAAGTTCAAGGGGAAAATATTAATTTCTCCAGATCCGCAAGTGCACCCACCACTTGAGGAGTCTCTTCTGCTTTTTCTCTAAAAGCTTCTAGCGTCTCGATATGTACAAAATAAATTAATTCTAGTTGCAATTACTTTCATTCCATCATAAAAATCGGGTTTAGGGCAGTAAATAAATAGACTCCAAGTTTCTTTAAAAAAAATAGCATAATTTTGTACTCTATAACATGTGCAAATTACGCTTCAGAGCAAAATTTTTGCCGCGAAGCAACGGCCAACGATTTATGCAAATTGTTCTCAAAATGTAACTTGATAACATGTTTGTCCTTTTTTCGACAGATCAAGCACTAAGATTTTTCCGTAACCTGGAAGGTTTTTTGGCGGATTGCATAGCTACCCCGGGCTCCGTACTATTGTCAAATGTTTTTCCACTTGAAGTACGCTATCTCTACAAATAAAATGAAGCCGCGAAAATTAAGGAGAAAAAGATTAGCGCGCCAGAATCATGGCAGAATGTTATCTTTGGGGAATACCCGCTTTGACCGCGGTGTGTAGCTTCATTGTAGATATTTTAGATAATAAATCTGCAAAATACTGTTGGTCACACATAACAAAAGAAAAGAAAAGAAAAGAAAAGCTTAGCCACAGAACTTCGATGTAAGCTTAAAGTTTCATTCATTCCATTGCACATTCATCTCACCTCTGTAACACCTGTTCTTCTGGATTCCTGACTTCCATCGAAAAGCGTGTCACAAAATAAGCTTACATGTATGTTATTCGGTGCAAAGTTCTCGTCAGTACTTTTCTTTGGAATTAGCGCTCTTCTAATAGTCCTTTGATCAGACGGCTTAGATAAAGAAGATTTCTTTCCCTGACGATCCAGTCTCGTTGTGGGAGAATCCTTAGCGCAGCGCTTTTGTCGTTGTAACTGGTATTCTTCCAACTGATTGCGAACGGCTTCGTCACATTTCTCTCGGAATAAAGCTAATTCCTTTCCTTGCTCCAATATTCTTGAAAACTTCAGGACTTCTCGCTGACACTTTTGGCAGACTATCTGGGATAATCCCGTAGCATCGTTTATCCCCTTCGACAGTACCAATGACAAGGTTTTTAAAAATTCTTTGTTATCCCTCTTACTTCCAAAAATGTTAATCTTAGAGCGACCACTAATTTTCAAATTGATTCTGCAGATCCTGCAATAGTCGTTTGAAATGAATTCGATTGATTTCGCTGGGGTTTTCTCTGCACTTTTCCCGGCGGGAAACATTCTGTTGACTGCCGGTCGCAGTCAAGAGGTCAAGTGCGTGAAACACTCTTCACCACCCAAGTGGAAATGGATTGTTATGGGAACAATTTCCCGTGTCTACCCCGCTGTAAAAGGTTAGGGGCTGATAGGCACGTGATTGCTGACTTCTCATTGGTCCCTTTTGTAATTATAAATTTGACGCGTTTGACAGTTGGCGTCTGCATGAAAGTGAGATTCACGTCCAAGGTAACCAGAGGTTTTTCTTTCTCTTCTCGCCGCTTCGCGACTCGCTTTCGCCGCTTCGCGGCTCTCATGCGGAGAAAAATAAAGAAAAACCTCTGGGACCAGGGTACCGGTATTAGTAACATCCTTTAAAAATATTCAGCGCTGAAAAATAGTAAGATAAAAAATGTAGATTGACAAATAAAGAAACAAATAAACTGACACAGGTAAAGTTGCACTTTGAGAAAACAAATTAAAAAAATAAAAAATATTCTCCCAAAAAAGCCATTTAACTGCATGCACAGCTTTGCTTCTCTCATCGATTCAAGCCCTAGGAACAACTTGGTGTCGAAACTGTTTTGTTCCCTCAGGAACTATTGACAAAAAGCAGAACACTGCCAGTCAGTTGCTCAATAAGCCGCTCAATAAAGTCATTTTTGACCATCTTTTAATGTTTTACTAAGACTAGAAATGGCTTAAAGCGACTTCTCTACAATAAATATGAGCGCCGTTTACGATCTTTACACACGCAAAAACTGAGTGTTGAATTACGACCCCCGGGAAAAAACCTGCTGTGAAACTATTAACGGGCACAACCCACCGAAACAATTGTATCTGGTAGAAGATCTCCATTTTCCATGAAAGACTACTCTCAAGACTAGTCTTAATTGAACATTATTTCGCGACTAAAAGAACTCTTGAGAGCGTAAAAAGCAGCTAGAAGCGTCAACAACAATAATAAAAAATTTCCATTTATATTGCGCAGGTTACATTGAATACTGAAAACGAGTGACGTTTCTCTTCCGACAAGCAGGCGCCAGTTACTAAGCCCACGTGAAAAGTTTGCCGAGGAAATGAGGCAAGAATTAAAGTTTAAACTTGAGGAAGAAAGCACTAAATAAAGTAAAGAACTTGAAGAAACCTGTGCCAAGATAAGAGACGCAGCTTCCGCGCGTTGAAATACCGGTCAATGCTGTAGTAATTTCCACGAAAGAAATCACACACTCAGTTCGATTGCACTTGCCGAATTGGCAAAATATGAGTCAGTTTTTTTCTGTGGTGAGTTGAGTAGACATCCAAATGAAAAACAGAACTTTCAGGGGTAAAAAAGGGAAAATGGAAGCATTGAAAACGGTCGCCGCTGAAAATAGAGCTGGTTTTGAACTGGCTTTCTCCCGATTAAATAGTTCTTCGAACAAACACGTATTGAAAATTTTGCCTGAAGAGTTTCCCCATAAATATATTCAATTTGTTTTAAATTCTTCTATTGATTTCCTATCATTTATTCAGATTTTCAAAAATTCGATCAAAAGACAAAATTCCCGTACGTACTACCAACTATGCTTCCCTTCAAGGTTTTGTAGAGTGGCGACAAAAGCGACAAAAAGGTCAAGTTGCCGAACATTTTACACCGATATGAATACAATACAAATCATTTAAAAAATCGTATTGATAAAATTATTGTGAAATTATAAAATCATCAAAATAAGGTAGCCCATAGGGTAGCCCATAGAGTAGCCCATAGGGTGGCCCATGGGCTAGCCCATGGGCCAGCCCATGGGCTTGGGCCCAGGTTTTGTCCACACCCGTTTTGACGGGAGTCAATTATGACCTTTTTCCCGTCTTTGTCATTGCCGCGTCTCGAAGACTTGGAAAGTCTGTCTCCTGGTGCCGGGTGCATCTCTACATGAATTTCTTTCGATGATTTGGTAGGCGAATCAGGCGGCATTGTGTGTAGCAAAAACCAAGTTTTTGCAGGACAGAAAAGACAATCTGTTCACCAAGAAGGCAACAACGCACTGAGTTCACGCAGGCGCAATGCTATCTCATGTGATCCCTCTGTGGGTGACAAGGTGGAACTTACTTTTCCACGGCAAAACTTACTTTTCCACGGCATAACTTAAACTTCTTTTCCACGGCAAAACTTCATATAGGGACTGGCAAGGGATCTGTTAGTAAACAGAATCAAGATGGCGACGGCTTATAGTGACAAGGAAGACGGGGTTGAAGATAATACGGAAGAGGTGCTCATAAAATACTATTTTTATCGTGGTTATCAGTACAAAGATATCTTAGACTTACTGGCAACCTACCACAACATTGAAATAAGTGAACGGACTTTACACAGACGACTACGGATGCATGGACTGTCCAGGAGAAACCCCGAATATGATGTTGACGGCATAATTCACGAAGTTGAAGGTATGTTAGATGGTCCTGATTGTATTGCGGGTTACAGGCATGTATGGCATAGCCTCCAGTTAAAGGAATATCAAGTTCCACGACAAGTGGTGGAACTCTTACTTCGGGAATTGGATCCAGACGGTAGCCAACTGAGAAAAAGACATAAATTGAAAAGACGTCAGTACCATTACCCAGGTCCACTACCCTGGTCCAAATGCCGATGGATATGACAAATTTAAGGACGGTGCCTCCTAAATACAAAGGTTTTTGCGCCAGGTTAGGACCACGCGGAAAAAGTAGATCTTTGCAAGAGCTATTGGAATCCACAAAGAAAAATATGGGTAGCCACTCATTTTTTCGAGATAATTAGCCTTGAATCTCAACAAAAATGCTGACATCAGCATTTTTTTTAAAAGAGAGGGAAAGGGTATTTCCTCGCAGATTTCCTTAGAATTCAGTCTTACATACAGAAAGGCAAACACATTTTAAAAGATCTTTAAACTGCATGGCAAATGGTAACATTAAAATCATTTTTGGTACGTTTTTAATAACAAAATCGTTGCAAAAGCGCATTTAGCGTCTCTAACAGCCTTCCTCTGGCTTAGCTAAAACACAGTCGAAATACCTTTTGCTAACAACCAGAAACTTATCACGTGCTGAATAGTCTTGCCACTTTCGTTTCGCAACATAAAATGTAGGGGTAACCACGCGTGTTTTAAAGTTATTGATCTTTTTTGAAAACTTTTACGGCACCCGTTATATTTTTTCCTCTCACCTCCCCAGTAAGTAAGAAATTTGCGTCTTTGCGCGCGCACTACGCCATTTGCAGGTACATGTTTGCAGTTGGATTTCAGTGTAAGTTTGGAAAGATAACAGCTAGGTTTTCAGCTGGAAGAAGTTAATATTTATTGGTTAGCGATATGCTGCTATTCTGGTGCCATTGGTTTAAGTACAGGTTCATTAAAATTGATTTGGTCAAAGCAGAAAAATTTTGCTTTAATTTTAGTCGTGCACTTGGCGGCGTAGTTGATTGCGTCAGTGTCAATCCCAGCGCGCGCGCGCTTAAACCATGGATTGCGTGATGCGCAGAACGTGTGCGCACTAACAAAAGTAGGCACTGTCCTTAAACCCTATGGTTTTCCAGTTCATGGTTGAATTGACGGCTGGCCCGGGTTGTTCAAAGGATGGATAACGCTATCCACCGGTTAAATCACTATCCAGCGGATAGCGTGGTTTGTTTTGTTAACACTTATCCACTGGATAGCGATTTATCCGCTGGATAGCGTTATCCAACCTTTGAACAACCGGGGCCTGGAGTAGAAAATTGGGATCATTATCAGCAGCTGGGCATAGACCCGTAAATAAAAACAGTACGTATGTATAACAGAAATACCCTTATATAATTCATCTCACAAAAATCCCCTTATATAATGTACGCTTAAAACCGCCAGTCGTAACACTCCTTAAAACCGCCGTTTATAAAACTCCTTAAGGACGTTCGCGCCCATTGCTACTGCGCATCTCTAGTGCGCACGCTATTCATTGGTCAATCACGTGCCACGTCATTTTCAAGCGCGCGCACCGAGTCGAAAACTCAATAAAATATAGAGCTGATGACCTTTGCGTTAACTTTGTGTGCGAATATTTTTGTTGGATGCTCGGTGACCCCCACTTTTTTTTCGGCAGATCACTTCCTTTCCTGATTCTCTCCATGATACTAAAAAACAAAAAAAATCTGTACGTGGGAAGTTTTAATTATTTCTCATATACTGTTTAAATAGGGTCGAATTTGTACGTGGATACAGGTGTGCGTAGCTTAGAAGTTGTATTTATTTTAAGGCTAATTCTAGCTGATTTAATGACATATGTAGCAAAGATCTATCAAATAGGCCTATATACGCTGTGTTAAACAGACATAACTTAGATATGATTCTTCAACTTAAATATATGCCGATAGTAATGTCCGTCCAGAATCGCCTCAGTGGCTGGAAATCCTAGACATGCTATGATCTGTGATGCGCCTTATCTTGAAAACGAGTTCGGTGACCCCCGATTTTTTTTACGTTTTTCATCCAATCTTATCATTTTCTACCTGCCGTCAAAGTTTTAAAAAAATCTGTACGTGGGAAGTTTTTGGGCGCGAACGTCCTTAAATCCGCCGGTTATAAGACTCGTTAAATCCGCCTGTTATAAGGAACCTTAAACCCGCCGGTTATAAAGGACCTTAAATCCGCCGGTTATATAACTCCTAAATCCGCCGGTTATTAACTCCCTAAATCCGCCGGTTATAAGACTCCTAAATCCGCCAGTTATTTAACTCCTTAAAACCGCCGGTTATAACACTCCTTAATTCCGCCGGTTATAAGGAACCTTTAATCCGCTGGTTATAAGTAAATCCGCCGGTTATAAGGCTCGTTAAATCCGCCGGTTATAAGGACCCTTAAAACCGCCGGTTATAACACTTCTTATAAGCCTTCTTATAAGACTTAAATCTGCCAATTCTTGAAATCAAATGTTGCTCGTGGGGCGCTGAATTGGTAAGAAGACTCGGGCGACACCATTCATTATACTCATGGCACCTTTTTAGGTAAACTTCAAACAAGCCTTGGTTTTAAGTTCAAAAGAGTATTCCCCCCCCCCCAAAAAAAAAAAAAAATACGGCAGATAAACTGATCTAGCTTCGACACTTCTTTAATTTTAAAGCAATATGTTCTGTTAAATTTTCATTTACTAACAACCGTTGACAGCTACCGCTGTGATTCGTATGTTTCAGCTATTGTTTTCTAAAATCTGCCGGCTTCTACACCCAAGCACAACGGTGTCTTTGATGTCCTTGTCGATTATCGAAGTAAACAAATCCTGCTAAAAGCATGGGTCGCACTTACCAAAGGACAAAATTCGGTAACAGACGGACAAACTTCAAAGATGCCGTCGACTACCTCTCGAGCAGGCCAAATCGGCGGACTTAAGGACTCTTATAACCGGCGGATTTAACGAGTCTTATAACCGGCGGAGTTAAGGAGTTATATAACCGGCGGTTTTAAGGAGTGTTACAACCGGCGGTTTTAAGCGTACATTATATAAGGGGATTTTTGTGAGATGAATTATATAACGGTATATCTGTTATACATACGTACTGTTTTTATTTACGGGCCTATGCCCAGCTGCTGATAATGATCCGATAAATCCGAAAATTGTTATGGTTGGTAGTAACTCAAATCAAATAACTCTCCTGGCAACATTGGATAGTCCTTTTTGGATGCAGTTAAGACTTTCGGTGGGTGTCCAAGTGAACTAGTCACTGATTTCGGTACGGAGAACAAGATCATGGCTTCCACGCAAGCTTTTTTTCGTAAAGATGAAAATGCCCACAAATATATATGTTGCCTCTCCACGAAACCAAAGGATCGAGGGCTATTGGTCACAGTACCGAAGAAACAGATCAAGTTGGATAAATCTATTTAAGGATCTCGTTGAAGCAGGTGATCTTAACACAGGTGATGCTTTGCAGAAGGATTGCCTTTGGTTCTGCTTTGCAGAACTGTTGCAGGAAGACTTAGACACCGTAAAAGAACATTGGAATACACATCGAATAAGGAAATCAGTAGAAACGACACTACTCCTGGTGTTCCAGATGTGCTGTACTATTTGTCAGAGGGAAGAGGTGGGAAGCCCGATTTGCTACACTCTGTGCCTGACGATAAAATTAGTTATGTCGAAAGCCCTGAGCTGATCGAGAAGCAAGAAGCTAATGAACATTTTGAGTACTTTCAATATGTTATGGATTCTCTTGACCTTGAAAAGCCTACTCACTGGAGGGAAGGCTTGCAACTGTGCCACAAACTTGTGTCAGTATCAGTATCAGGTGCATGATCAGTTATCAAAAATAGTGATAACTCCTATGATTGCTAAATTATTCATGGTCTTTGTTGTGTGACATTGCTTAATGCAAATTCAAAAATTTGAGTTGTACTTTATTTGACTGTTGAAGTTTTTGAACGGCTGTATCTTGTTCAATGTTGGCCCAATTAACACGAAACTTGAGGATTCTGTAAAGCTCGGTGTCCTCTTTCTGAATATATGGGTCTTGTGTTGTTAATCCTATAATAGACGGACTCTGGCAATGATCGTAGCCCTCGAGCACAGCCCGTTTTTGGTGGCGTGCGTGCGGCGTGAAACAAAAGCCAGAAAACCCTCAATGTTCGCACCGCAGGCTATACCTACCGCAGGCCCTTTCGCGCGAAAGCTTACGTCATTCGCACTTTGCTGTTATGTGATTAGTCTGTTCAACAGACCGCAACCAAACCACAAACACAATGGAAAGGAACGTGGTTCGGTTTGTGAGCAGCCGTTTCTTTGGGGGAGCGTTGCGTGACATCCCAAAAAAAGGCTGCGGAGAAGGCTATATTTATCCAAGCACATTGAACCTTGTGCACTCGATTGTGAAATACTAATTGCTGACAGATAAACAATACCTATTAATTTACAACAGGT
>JAHPZR010030821.1:5000-20000 GCA_019787425.1 Platygyra sinensis
ATAACATTTTACCGTTCGCCACATTTTTATCCATTATAACATGTTTTAACATATTCATTGTAATTTAGAAAAAAACTTTGCTCACTCGAAAATGACCTCGGGGAGGTCGAAACGTTGTGACTTTTTAGCGCAAGTTTTTGTTTCAAAATAATGAAAAAAAATTGGAAATTACGGTCTCCTGTGCTCGCTTTCTAGAGGGAAGAGCAAGCCAATTAGCGATTCTTACTATACACAATACAATACAATACAAGTTTTTTGTGTAATACTCTTAGCTTCGGGTGTGGCGTTACATGAAACGACACACCAGCTAGTTTACAGGTAACAAGGGATTGGAATGCACTAATATACATTCACATGTTACATTGTTAGAGACATTTGTATGGCTGCATGAGATGAGCTGCCAGGAAACTGTGCTTTTATTCCACATAAATTTCAAGAATCGTACAGTTTGGTTCAAAAGTTCTTATTATTCTTTCAGGTTTTACACAATATTTATTAGAAGAAGACTGTCACATCTTTGACAGTGAGCATAGAACAGTTTGTCAAGACATGTCGCATCCACTTTCACATTACTTCATTGCGTCTTCACACAATACGTAAGTACAGTGTCCCAGCCTGCTATTTACAGACTAAGCGTGGGTTTCTTTAAGAAAATCAAAGATTGGATTCTTAAATCCGAAGGAATCCCAAAATTGATTTTGCGTTTCTTTGCTAGACAGATCGATCCAAGATGTTTCGGATCATGGTGCGCCAAAGGAACCGAAGAATTCACTCTGGAAGTGTCTTCTTCGGTTCCTTTGATGCAACATGCATGATTCGAAAGATCTTGGATTGATCTGTTTACATGTAGTAAAGAAGCGCAAAATCCATATTCGGATTCTTTTGAATTTAAACATCCAATCTTGGATTTCTTAAAGGAACGCACCCTAAGTTGTAGCCTCGGTGTTAAGTGGACTTACCTTTTGGAACATCAGTTATGAATCAAAACATTGTTTTATGACGAATAGGGAAGTTCCAGCGATTGACCGTGATGGAAACAAAACATACAGATAAACAAAATGCTTTGACTGCTTGATTTAACTGACTGGGCTACCTGACTGGCTGACTGACTAACACAATACGGTTGAAGCTTCTGTTCAGTAATTACTGGGATTGTGTTTAAGAAGGAAGAAGCTGCAGTATTCTGCTGCATGTTATTTGGTTTGTAGATAGCATGGACCGCTAAGAAAAGTCAGAAACGACGGAGCAAGTTAGAACTGTTCGCCAGAGCGAGAACACGCGCGCGATGTAGACACGTGACGTACCCTTCGTCACGCGTGACACACCATTCCAACTTACACCCTACTGTTACTCGTGCGCTGGTTACAAGAGCTAAAGCAGTTGTGGTGGGAAAAGTGAACCACGCGCGGCGCAGCGACGCAGAAGGGAAAAGCGGGGGGCCCGGGGCTTACTCGTCCTTCAAGTCCTCCTTTGGTCAGGTTTGGTTCCTGACAGATTGATTTTGTTTGATTTCTTTGTAGATACTTATTAGAAAATCAACTCAGTGGTCCGTCCAGTGTAGGAGCTTATATCGATGCACTAAAAAAAGGCTGTAAATGTGTAGAATGTAAGTTTGAATTTTCTGGGATAAAATTAAAAGATCCAATTTACCTTTCTTTTGACGTTGATTTCCTTGGCTTAGATTATTGTTTGGAGTTTAGAATTTATGAATTTGTAAATAACAGCTGAAAGAAAAATGCATCGAATTTTGTAGGATAATTTTAACATCACTAGAACAGCTGTGCTTTGAAACTTGATTAATTCTGACATGGGATCGAACCCTGTTACCTTAATGCATAAACATTCGCTGTTGGTGCTATGTTTGTCGCGCGTAAAGGTTACATCTCTTGTTCGCGCGTGTAAACCATTTCAGAACAATTCCGTCCTCTAATTTAAGCGTTATATCGTCAGAGTTTTCCATCTTACGACAAAAATTGCACTCTACTGTATGTATTCGTGCTCTGATACAAAACCTGTGATCATTTTATAACGTTTCATAGAATCCTCAAATTAAAGTTGGTTGCAACACAAGTCGGATACAAATCGCGGCATAAATCGCATTAACGCTTATGTAAACGAGTTTTGTGCACGTTCGCACCTTGCAACTACTCATTTACCCGCGCGTAGCACGCACGCTCGTAACGCGCATCCGCGCAGTATACACACACGTATCGTTTTCCTGATTCACTACGCGCGCAACAATCTAAGCAAAACACGGGACTGCTTATATATCAATTCATACGGCCATTTATAATCAATCGTGTTGGACTAGAAGTGTTTTAGGTACTCAGTATTAATGCAGTTGTGATTATATTTTTGTTTCAGTGGATTGTTGGGATGGCAGCGATGATGATCCTGTCATCTATCACGGCCACACTCTCACCTCAAAGATTCTCTTTCGTGATGTTTTAGAAGCTATAGATGAACATGCATTCACAATATCTCCGTAAGTACATGATGCTTCCAAGCTTCCAAGCTTCCAAGCTTCCCGGGATGGGAAGAGTTTTGTATGTTACTGAAAGAGCTTCGTTGAAAACAGTGCTTTGGCTCCATATAGAGTGTACCGTGTCAAATTTTGACGGGTACCTACGGGCACCAACTGTCAAAAAACAAACTTGTTTTCTCTGGTTAGGCGAAGAAACAAAGCACAATTGGCTCTTCCGCCTCGCTTGTCTGCTAATATGTAAATACAAGGGACACAATCCAGTCAACCAATAAACCTCGAAGATAATACATGAACAAGAACAAGCGCGGGAAAGCGCCGCGTTTGATATTGAAATTGCCGATAACTGCAATCAAAGCTGTTGGCTTTCCTTCATAGAGATGTAGTTGTATTAATGACTGGGATGCTCTGTTCTCTATTTGCGTTGGTTTTAGAAGCAATTGGATTCATTTACGACTTGGTTTGTATCGTTTTTTTCAGATATCCACTTATATTATCCATAGAAAACCACTGTAGTGTTAAACAGCAGCAAGTTATGGCAAAGTATCTGAAAGAAATTTTACATGGTAAGCTTGGAAGATACTGAGATATTTGGTACTGCAAGCACTGTGACTGAAGGTTGTGTCAAAGTTATTCTGTTGTGGGCATTTAACAACTGCATCGCTAAAATGGAGGTTGGGTGCCTGAAGTATCCAGGGGCTTCCACTATTGGCAGCCAGCCCCTAGATTGAAATAATGCCCCCATGACTGGCACAGCAGCGCAACCCAGCCATGAGCCCCCACACCAAAGGAAAGGAAGAGGCACCCGTCACACTGACAAAAGCATCAGTGGAGAAAAACCTAGTGGGCCTAGGGGAAGGGCGGGAGGGGAAGAAAATGGCCAACAGAAACCCAGCACGAAGGGAAAACTGAACGCGCCAAGAAATCACATGATCGATGTAGCCAGCCACCGGGCATGCGCGTGCTACAGACCGCTGTCCTAGGCACCCAGGCGCTCTTGGTTGTTAACTCCTTTAAATTGTATTTAACTGCATTTAAAAGTCTAGTAAATAAATGTGTTACTGTCGCCTTTTGAAAACATTAATTGAAGTCTGCTGGCGCTTTGAGTTCAATTGGTGCGCATGTTGCATTTTCTTTCTCAAACTTTGGAAACAGTTGAGAAAATTCGAGATGTTTTTTTTGTAAACCAGCGCCGTAGGTATTTGTTTAGACATGATGGGGTTATCTATAAATCTTTTATAAAAATGCTACTCTATAATGTGCATTGATCTGTTACAACCATGTTTGCATAGCCCTGTGCAAAGACGATTACAAAACCAGCCAATCAAAGATCCTGTTCGAGGTTCAGAATTGTGTCCACACTTATTCAAAGTGCTCTGATTGACAGTTGGACAGTTTTGACCGTACGCATGTAACGATATGGTGTGTTATTTCCCTCGCTTTGTAGATAAACTTTATACAATTCAACCAGGAGAAAACGAGTCGTATCTTCCATCACCTGAAGCCCTCAGGAAGAAAGTTCTTGTTAAAGTAAGTGTTGTCAACTTATTTCCCTTATTAGAATTCTATCCTCGCATACCATTGCAAATGCTGCAACATAGCAGAGCTGTTTCGCACTCTTAACCACTAATGCTCTGTACCGTGGTGGCTGCAAAAGTCAGTTACACTTTTCAAACGTCAGTTCATTGTGCCCGTGATCTTACCAAAGTGCGGAGATTCATACTACGCTATACTATATGTACATGTATACTATTCTATATGTTGAGAAAGATTCGGAAATTGTTTACGAGTTCTTCCAAAACAAGTAGATTTTTCCCTAGTTTGCTCTCGATTCTATAAGTTTGTAATCTAACTGTTAAACAGAACTGTTAACTGTTAAGTAGAACTGTATGTGTGAAGGCCATGATCATGTTAAACTTCAGGTCCTGACATGTTGCCCTGCAGCAGTAATGCACGCACACTGAAAACTGCAGGCTCTGCCGCTCATTAAACTTTTGCAGGTGTCTTATGTCTTATGTCTTGTGTCTTAAAAAACAGTGTTCCAGTTCTGTGTAATAAATAGAATTGATGTTTTCCTTGTAATTGACAATGTACGTTTTTACGCCGTTCCAGAACAAGAAGCTTCCGTCAGATGTGAAGACAGACAGTGGTGAGGTCAGTGATGACGATGACGAGCAAGAAGATACCTTAGTCATGAATGGCGACTGTAAACTCGAGAGACAAAATAGCAAACAAGGAAGCATAAAACGGCAAATAGGCAAGGTAGGTTCACATTTGAAATCATTGCTCAGTTTGCAGAAAAAAGTCACTTTTTAATTACACACGACAGACAATCGCAGATATGTATCAAACTTAATCAGAAGCGAAAACATTGCCTGAAAAATTTCGAACTTGACCTGTGCAATACTGACCGGTACAGTGCTCTACCAACTGAGTTATTACGCCAATTAGGATCTGATCACTTTGCGAGTTCATAATATAGCGGTAGATGATGAAGAATACAAGTTAAATAGTGAAATATCGTATATCTGAACTCAGGACTCGAAATTAACGCTTCAGCTTGCAGACTCGCAAAATGCGAGTGAGACAAATATTCGCTGGCAAACGTTACTTCACGAGTTAAAATCAAACATGCACTTGAAAAGATTTACTGAGTGGTCTCACCACTTGACTAGTGGAAAAAACTCTCTAGCAATTCTTTGCAAGTGGATTAGTTAACTTAGCAGCTGTGAAAGAAACTGGCTTTGAGAATAGACGTACACAACGTCTCCAAGTTGCCCGAAAGTCGACCACGAAAGTCTCTATTTTCTGGTGTGTAAAGCTTTGGGGTTCCTTGTTACAGCGGTAACTAATTTCCTTTCGTTAACGAAACAAGAGTTCTCCTTTCATAAACTTTCGTGAAAGCAGTTTAAGGGCTTCCGATTATTTTTTTACCCAATCAAGTAATATCGCGAACCCTCGGAAGCGGTGGGTATGACGTCACATGGAGACGTCACGTTTCACAGTTAGTGCTGTGGCACCGCTCGCAGTCCTTTCAATTTAAATAATTCACGTGAGTTTTGGCGCCATGTTCGAAAAAATTGTCTGAACTTTATCCGCTTTATCTTTACTAGCGAGTTTCAATTGCTGTTTGCTAACAAGACAATGAATTGATTCCAAAGTTGATTTTGTCTACAGGATCCAAACAAGAAACCGAAGAAAACGACCAAGCTGGCAAGAGAGTTATCTGACCTGGTCACGTATTGTAAATCTGTTGCTTTCCAGGACTTCCAAAATTCTACCGAAAACCGTAAGTAGAACGACAGAGCTGTCACACTGAAAGTACGAACTTCAGAACTTTACTGCTATTTAGTATAAGCGAATCTTTGGTGGCGTCATTGTTAACATTTTTCCTCGTTAACATAGGACTTTCGGCTAAGAAGGCATCGCGCTAGACACAAATTGACAAGAAACATTTAAAGAGCTTGTGAAACTTGGTAATCGGTGAAACCTCTGGCTCTTTGGGTGCAATATTCCAGAAGAAATTGGCTTTGAAAAACTGCAAAATTTCTGTGGCAGAAGCTCTGATAAGTTTAAACATTCTTTGAAAAATTTTGAGCTTTTAAATCCGCGTCTCACAAAAACTATACAATACGTCGGGCTCTAATTCATTGGGATAGTTGATCGCTCCTTGCCCTTTCAAATATTGAAAGCAAAGATTCTCCTGTTATTGCGCAAGCTCTATGAACAGACGAATCTACGAAGGGTGAGTAAACGAACGAACGCGCAAGCGAAGGAAATTTTGGGCGAACGAACGAACGAACAAAGGAACGGGCGGACGAGCGAATCAATGAAACTTGATTTTACATTCAGGTGAAACCAAATATTGCGCGCAGTCGTAGACTAACATTAAGAGCTGAAAACATTAACTTATTTCATATTTCAAAATTTTCGTTATAATTGACGTCCACTTCGAAAGTAACGAAAACAAGCCATGGACATCAGAAGGTTTTCAAAGTAGCAAAGACCATAATATAGTTTATGAAGCTGTAATCTGCCTATAGTAATTTCTGGCAGTTAAGGCTTTCCTCTGATACATTGTTTTTCTTTACTAAAGAAAAATGCTGGGAAATGTGTTCATTTAGTGAAAATGTCGCCAGGAGGTTAACACAGACATTTCCTGAAGAGTTTGTAAACCATAACAAGACGTTTTTAAGCCGAGTGTACCCAGCTGGGAAGAGAGTGGACTCGAGTAATTACAATCCTCAGGAGATGTGGAACTGTGGCTGTCAACTTGGTAAGCGGGGTCAAAACTGAACTTTTCGAACAGTGATTGTAATAACAAGAATTATAATATGGCTTGCTCCGTGAGCGGCAAGATGAACCAAATCGACCGCTGTGATTGGCTACCAGAGCGGGCAAGATGGCGCTATATTGCCTGCTCGGGACTACGCGCTATGTCCCCCAAGAAAAGTTTGTTCTTTATCTATAGAATAAATCCTTTATTTAAGTTTTATGTAAGTTTTACTTTTAATTGAAATTTTAGCTTTTTAAATCATTGTAAGTTTGCTTTTAATTGTAATTTTAGCTTTTTAACCTTTTTATTCCGTTTTTAATCTTGTCATGCGCATTTGAACATTTTATGGAATTTGCGCATTATAAATGTTATTATTATTATTATTATTTATCGGCCAAGCTTGTTCGGTCAAGATGGCTGGATATTGGCCTCGTTCTTTTTTTTGCGTGTTTATGGACATCAACCACGTCTTGGTCCATAAACACGCAAAAAAAGAACCTGGCCAATATTCAGCCATGTTTTTGGAACAAGCTTGATAATAATTCATCTATACATGTACATGTTATTTTCGATCGCAATGAATTCAGTGCATGTTAAAATGTACTGGTTTAGACTTGCATATTGCTTCGAACTTTTGAGTCAGCATTCAAAGCAAAGCTGTTGATGAATACATTCTTGTGATCTTGTTAAGAGTAGTTTTCACCTGACAGTCGAAGGTAATTCGCGTTTTCTTTGGTTTTGCATTACCACGATGCGCGATTGGCTGAAAAATATTGCGCCATTTTTTTTTATCCAATCGGTGAAGTAAAAGTATAACCAATCTTGACTCGGTCACTTCCTAATAAGACGCCTTCTTTGCGGGCTAATGAAAATGCGGGTGTTTTTTTTATTTTTCAGTGGCATTAAATTACCAGACCCCAGGTCTTATGATGAACCTAAACACAGGAAAGTTCCTCGAGAACGGAGGATGTGGATATGTCCTTAAACCCGCTGTCATGAGAGAAGGTAAAAAGTAACATCTCTCTGAGTTTTTCATGCATAGAAAAACAGCTGTGGCAGTGAAAAAGAATGGCTGTTCAGTGCAGCCGCTTGTCACTAACTTAATATAGAACTCTTATGTTTTCTTTCTTTCAATAAGAGATTTGTATCTTTTCCCTCGCTTAGTACTGGCTGCAGACTGTCTTCCCTCACTGTCTGTGAGGGAAGACAGTCTGCAGCCAGTACTAAGCGAGGGAAAAGATACAAATCTCTTATTGAAAGAAAGAAAACATAAGAGTTCTATATTAAGTTAGTGACAAGCGGCTGCACTGAACAGCCATTCTTTTTCACTGCCACAGCTGTTTTTCTATGCATGAAAAACTCAGAGAGATGTTACTTTTTACCTTCTCTCATGACAGCGGGTTTAAGGACATATCCACATCCTCCGTTCTCGAGGAACTTTCCTGTGTTTAGGTTCATCATAAGACCTGGGGTCTGGTAATTTAATGCCACTGAAAAATAAAAAAAACACCCGCATTTTCATTAGCCCGCAAAGAAGGCGTCTTATTAGGAAGTGACCGAGTCAAGATTGGTTATACTTTTACTTCACCGATTGGATAAAAAAAAATGGCGCAATATTTTTCAGCCAATCGCGCATCGTGGTAATGCAAAACCAAAGAAAACGCGAATTACCTTCGACTGTCAGGTGAAAACTACTCTTAACAAGATCACAAGAATGTATTCATCAACAGCTTTGCTTTGAATGCTGACTCAAAAGTTCGAAGCAATATGCAAGTCTAAACCAGTACATTTTAACATGCACTGAATTCATTGCGATCGAAAATAACATGTACATGTATAGATGAATTATTATCAAGCTTGTTCCAAAAACATGGCTGAATATTGGCCAGGTTCTTTTTTTGCGTGTTTATGGACCAAGACGTGGTTGATGTCCATAAACACGCAAAAAAAAGAACGAGGCCAATATCCAGCCATCTTGACCGAACAAGCTTGGCCGATAAATAATAATAATAATAATAACATTTATAATGCGCAAATTCCATAAAATGTTCAAATGCGCATGACAAGATTAAAAACGGAATAAAAAGGTTAAAAAGCTAAAATTACAATTAAAAGCAAACTTACAATGATTTAAAAAGCTAAAATTTCAATTAAAAGTAAAACTTACATAAAACTTAAATAAAGGATTTATTCTATAGATAAAGAACAAACTTTTCTTGGGGGACATAGCGCGTAGTCCCGAGCAGGCAATATAGCGCCATCTTGCCCGCTCTGGTAGCCAATCACAGCGGTCGATTTGGTTCATCTTGCCGCTCACGGAGCAAGCCATATTATAATTCTTGTTATTACAATCACTGTTCGAAAAGTTCAGTTTTGACCCCGCTTACCAAGTTGACAGCCACAGTTCCACATCTCCTGAGGATTGTAATTACTCGAGTCCACTCTCTTCCCAGCTGGGTACACTCGGCTTAAAAACGTCTTGTTATGGTTTACAAACTCTTCAGGAAATGTCTGTGTTAACCTCCTGGCGACATTTTCACTAAATGAACACATTTCCCAGCATTTTTCTTTAGTAAAGAAAAACAATGTATCAGAGGAAAGCCTTAACTGCCAGAAATTACTATAGGCAGATTACAGCTTCATAAACTATATTATGGTCTTTGCTACTTTGAAAACCTTCTGATGTCCATGGCTTGTTTTCGTTACTTTCGAAGTGGACGTCAATTATAACGAAAATTTTGAAATATGAAATAAGTTAATGTTTTCAGCTCTTAATGTTAGTCTACGACTGCGCGCAATATTTGGTTTCACCTGAATGTAAAATCAAGTTTCATTGATTCGCTCGTCCGCCCGTTCCTTTGTTCGTTCGTTCGTTCGCCCAAAATTTCCTTCGCTTGCGCGTTCGTTCGTTTACTCACCCTTCGTAGATTCGTCTGTTCATAGAGCTTGCGCAATAACAGGAGAATCTTTGCTTTCAATATTTGAAAGGGCAAGGAGCGATCAACTATCCCAATGAATTAGAGCCCGACGTATTGTATAGTTTTTGTGAGACGCGGATTTAAAAGCTCAAAATTTTTCAAAGAATGTTTAAACTTATCAGAGCTTCTGCCACAGAAATTTTGCAGTTTTTCAAAGCCAATTTCTTCTGGAATATTGCACCCAAAGAGCCAGAGGTTTCACCGATTACCAAGTTTCACAAGCTCTTTAAATGTTTCTTGTCAATTTGTGTCTAGCGCGATGCCTTCTTAGCCGAAAGTCCTATGTTAACGAGGAAAAATGTTAACAATGACGCCACCAAAGATTCGCTTATACTAAATAGCAGTAAAGTTCTGAAGTTCGTACTTTCAGTGTGACAGCTCTGTCGTTCTACTTACGGTTTTCGGTAGAATTTTGGAAGTCCTGGAAAGCAACAGATTTACAATACGTGACCAGGTCAGATAACTCTCTTGCCAGCTTGGTCGTTTTCTTCGGTTTCTTGTTTGGATCCTGTAGACAAAATCAACTTTGGAATCAATTCATTGTCTTGTTAGCAAACAGCAATTGAAACTCGCTAGTAAAGATAAAGCGGATAAAGTTCAGACAATTTTTTCGAACATGGCGCCAAAACTCACGTGAATTATTTAAATTGAAAGGACTGCGAGCGGTGCCACAGCACTAACTGTGAAACGTGACGTCTCCATGTGACGTCATACCCACCGCTTCCGAGGGTTCGCGATATTACTTGATTGGGTAAAAAAATAATCGGAAGCCCTTAAACTGCTTTCACGAAAGTTTATGAAAGGAGAACTCTTGTTTCGTTAACGAAAGGAAATTAGTTACCGCTGTAACAAGGAACCCCAAAGCTTTACACACCAGAAAATAGAGACTTTCGTGGTCGACTTTCGGGCAACTTGGAGACGTTGTGTACGTCTATTCTCAAAGCCAGTTTCTTTCACAGCTGCTAAGTTAACTAATCCACTTGCAAAGAATTGCTAGAGAGTTTTTTCCACTAGTCAAGTGGTGAGACCACTCAGTAAATCTTTTCAAGTGCATGTTTGATTTTAACTCGTGAAGTAACGTTTGCCAGCGAATATTTGTCTCACTCGCATTTTGCGAGTCTGCAAGCTGAAGCGTTAATTTCGAGTCCTGAGTTCAGATATACGATATTTCACTATTTAACTTGTATTCTTCATCATCTACCGCTATATTATGAACTCGCAAAGTGATCAGATCCTAATTGGCGTAATAACTCAGTTGGTAGAGCACTGTACCGGTCAGTATTGCACAGGTCAAGTTCGAAATTTTTCAGGCAATGTTTTCGCTTCTGATTAAGTTTGATACATATCTGCGATTGTCTGTCGTGTGTAATTAAAAAGTGACTTTTTTCTGCAAACTGAGCAATGATTTCAAATGTGAACCTACCTTGCCTATTTGCCGTTTTATGCTTCCTTGTTTGCTATTTTGTCTCTCGAGTTTACAGTCGCCATTCATGACTAAGGTATCTTCTTGCTCGTCATCGTCATCACTGACCTCACCACTGTCTGTCTTCACATCTGACGGAAGCTTCTTGTTCTGGAACGGCGTAAAAACGTACATTGTCAATTACAAGGAAAACATCAATTCTATTTATTACACAGAACTGGAACACTGTTTTTTAAGACACAAGACATAAGACATAAGACACCTGCAAAAGTTTAATGAGCGGCAGAGCCTGCAGTTTTCAGTGTGCGTGCATTACTGCTGCAGGGCAACATGTCAGGACCTGAAGTTTAACATGATCATGGCCTTCACACATACAGTTCTACTTAACAGTTAACAGTTCTGTTTAACAGTTAGATTACAAACTTATAGAATCGAGAGCAAACTAGGGAAAAATCTACTTGTTTTGGAAGAACTCGTAAACAATTTCCGAATCTTTCTCAACATATAGAATAGTATACATGTACATATAGTATAGCGTAGTATGAATCTCCGCACTTTGGTAAGATCACGGGCACAATGAACTGACGTTTGAAAAGTGTAACTGACTTTTGCAGCCACCACGGTACAGAGCATTAGTGGTTAAGAGTGCGAAACAGCTCTGCTATGTTGCAGCATTTGCAATGGTATGCGAGGATAGAATTCTAATAAGGGAAATAAGTTGACAACACTTACTTTAACAAGAACTTTCTTCCTGAGGGCTTCAGGTGATGGAAGATACGACTCGTTTTCTCCTGGTTGAATTGTATAAAGTTTATCTACAAAGCGAGGGAAATAACACACCATATCGTTACATGCGTACGGTCAAAACTGTCCAACTGTCAATCAGAGCACTTTGAATAAGTGTGGACACAATTCTGAACCTCGAACAGGATCTTTGATTGGCTGGTTTTGTAATCGTCTTTGCACAGGGCTATGCAAACATGGTTGTAACAGATCAATGCACATTATAGAGTAGCATTTTTATAAAAGATTTATAGATAACCCCATCATGTCTAAACAAATACCTACGGCGCTGGTTTACAAAAAAAACATCTCGAATTTTCTCAACTGTTTCCAAAGTTTGAGAAAGAAAATGCAACATGCGCACCAATTGAACTCAAAGCGCCAGCAGACTTCAATTAATGTTTTCAAAAGGCGACAGTAACACATTTATTTACTAGACTTTTAAATGCAGTTAAATACAATTTAAAGGAGTTAACAACCAAGAGCGCCTGGGTGCCTAGGACAGCGGTCTGTAGCACGCGCATGCCCGGTGGCTGGCTACATCGATCATGTGATTTCTTGGCGCGTTCAGTTTTCCCTTCGTGCTGGGTTTCTGTTGGCCATTTTCTTCCCCTCCCGCCCTTCCCCTAGGCCCACTAGGTTTTTCTCCACTGATGCTTTTGTCAGTGTGACGGGTGCCTCTTCCTTTCCTTTGGTGTGGGGGCTCATGGCTGGGTTGCGCTGCTGTGCCAGTCATGGGGGCATTATTTCAATCTAGGGGCTGGCTGCCAATAGTGGAAGCCCCTGGATACTTCAGGCACCCAACCTCCATTTTAGCGATGCAGTTGTTAAATGCCCACAACAGAATAACTTTGACACAACCTTCAGTCACAGTGCTTGCAGTACCAAATATCTCAGTATCTTCCAAGCTTACCATGTAAAATTTCTTTCAGATACTTTGCCATAACTTGCTGCTGTTTAACACTACAGTGGTTTTCTATGGATAATATAAGTGGATATCTGAAAAAAACGATACAAACCAAGTCGTAAATGAATCCAATTGCTTCTAAAACCAACGCAAATAGAGAACAGAGCATCCCAGTCATTAATACAACTACATCTCTATGAAGGAAAGCCAACAGCTTTGATTGCAGTTATCGGCAATTTCAATATCAAACGCGGCGCTTTCCCGCGCTTGTTCTTGTTCATGTATTATCTTCGAGGTTTATTGGTTGACTGGATTGTGTCCCTTGTATTTACATATTAGCAGACAAGCGAGGCGGAAGAGCCAATTGTGCTTTGTTTCTTCGCCTAACCAGAGAAAACAAGTTTGTTTTTTGACAGTTGGTGCCCGTAGGTACCCGTCAAAATTTGACACGGTACACTCTATATGGAGCCAAAGCACTGTTTTCAACGAAGCTCTTTCAGTAACATACAAAACTCTTCCCATCCCGGGAAGCTTGGAAGCTTGGAAGCTTGGAAGCATCATGTACTTACGGAGATATTGTGAATGCATGTTCATCTATAGCTTCTAAAACATCACGAAAGAGAATCTTTGAGGTGAGAGTGTGGCCGTGATAGATGACAGGATCATCATCGCTGCCATCCCAACAATCCACTGAAACAAAAATATAATCACAACTGCATTAATACTGAGTACCTAAAACACTTCTAGTCCAACACGATTGATTATAAATGGCCGTATGAATTGATATATAAGCAGTCCCGTGTTTTGCTTAGATTGTTGCGCGCGTAGTGAATCAGGAAAACGATACGTGTGTGTATACTGCGCGGATGCGCGTTACGAGCGTGCGTGCTACGCGCGGGTAAATGAGTAGTTGCAAGGTGCGAACGTGCACAAAACTCGTTTACATAAGCGTTAATGCGATTTATGCCGCGATTTGTATCCGACTTGTGTTGCAACCAACTTTAATTTGAGGATTCTATGAAACGTTATAAAATGATCACAGGTTTTGTATCAGAGCACGAATACATACAGTAGAGTGCAATTTTTGTCGTAAGATGGAAAACTCTGACGATATAACGCTTAAATTAGAGGACGGAATTGTTCTGAAATGGTTTACACGCGCGAACAAGAGATGTAACCTTTACGCGCGACAAACATAGCACCAACAGCGAATGTTTATGCATTAAGGTAACAGGGTTCGATCCCATTTCAGAATTAATCAAGTTTCAAAGCACAGCTGTTCTAGTGATGTTAAAATTATCCTACAAAATTCGATGCATTTTTCTTTCAGCTGTTATTTACAAATTCATAAATTCTAAACTCCAAACAATAATCTAAGCCAAGGAAATCAACGTCAAAAGAAAGGTAAATTGGATCTTTTAATTTTATCCCAGAAAATTCAAACTTACATTCTACACATTTACAGCCTTTTTTTAGTGCATCGATATAAGCTCCTACACTGGACGGACCACTGAGTTGATTTTCTAATAAGTATCTACAAAGAAATCAAACAAAATCAATCTGTCAGGAACCAAACCTGACCAAAGGAGGACTTGAAGGACGAGTAAGCCCCGGGCCCCCCGCTTTTCCCTTCTGCGTCGCTGCGCCGCGCGTGGTTCACTTTTCCCACCACAACTGCTTTAGCTCTTGTAACCAGCGCACGAGTAACAGTAGGGTGTAAGTTGGAATGGTGTGTCACGCGTGACGAAGGGTACGTCACGTGTCTACATCGCGCGCGTGTTCTCGCTCTGGCGAACAGTTCTAACTTGCTCCGTCGTTTCTGACTTTTCTTAGCGGTCCATGCTATCTACAAACCAAATAACATGCAGCAGAATACTGCAGCTTCTTCCTTCTTAAACACAATCCCAGTAATTACTGAACAGAAGCTTCAACCGTATTGTGTTAGTCAGTCAGCCAGTCAGGTAGCCCAGTCAGTTAAATCAAGCAGTCAAAGCATTTTGTTTATCTGTATGTTTTGTTTCCATCACGGTCAATCGCTGGAACTTCCCTATTCGTCATAAAACAATGTTTTGATTCATAACTGATGTTCCAAAAGGTAAGTCCACTTAACACCGAGGCTACAACTTAGGGTGCGTTCCTTTAAGAAATCCA
>JAHPZR010030822.1:5000-10000 GCA_019787425.1 Platygyra sinensis
CCGGAATAAATTGCTCTCCAGGTATTGCGAGCGTTCCTTATCTGCTTCAATACAGAAGTTATTCAAACAGTGTGCATCATTTAAGCTGTGCACTGTTGTAATGCAGCGAATTATCTGTGTTTTATAGCTGGATTTTTAAAAAAATGGGTTGCTTCCGCCCGCCCGCCCCCCAGCCTTATTGAAACTCAACAAAATTTGCAGGTACTAATGGAGTATGTAGAATGGGTAAAAGAGGCTGTGAAATTGTATAAGCTGCCACTCTCTGTTTTGTGAGTGTGAAAAAGCATCAAAAGTGCAAATTTTACTTTTGTATTGAACCATCTGGTTCAATACAGAGCTTCTTGAGAGGCGAGAATTGTACTCCCGCAGCCTCGAATTGACATAATTAAAATTTCAATTGCGTTCCGAAGAAGTATTTGATACCACTTAGATGATTAACTTACAAAGCGGTCAATGCAAATAAAACCCAGCCACAAATTTGTAACTATTTATTAACCGATCGTGAGTGAGGTCTTACCAAGCACCAAGAATCGCGACCTCTGAGCAGGTGTCCGCGATTTATTGGTTCTCAGTTAAATTGGTAGAGAATACGAAACGAATACTCAGTGCATCCTTAGAAAACATTAATATATGGTACGGCAAGGCTGTGATACGGCGGCAAATAGTAAATGTCACTTCCGGTACTGCCATGACGCGCGCTTCTCGCCGTACAATTGCTTTCTACTCTGGTTTCACGTACTCTTCACTACGTGAGTATGAGCATCCTGTTTACTTCTCATTTAAACGGGTATTTTTTTTCATTGCTAGAAAAGCCTCGTGTAGCGTAGTCTAAACGAAACCAAACGATGACAACCCAACGGTTTTGATAAGGCTAATGAAAGCCCGCCATTAGTAGCCGTAATACAACAACAACTGCAGCTGGGATACATCTCATTCTGCTGCGTAAGCCCAAAGGGTCTATGACATCATAACATCGTTACATCTCCCTTCTTGAACAAACAAAACAAAGTGAAAGGACAGAAGGGTAGACAATAGACGAAAAGACATGTGATTAACAAAACAAATCTAACAGTGTTCACTGTTCCGAACTGTGTGAAAAGCCGATACACTGGATTTCTAGGGGGTGAAGTCCCTGAGGTAAGCAGGTCTCCTAAAAATCCTGCCACTTCTAGTAGAAATAGGGGGAAGAACACATGGTGAAGCTGGCTGTAAATCTGGGTGCGAAACATCGGTAACTGCAACGCTGAAGGTTCAGGGGGCACCTGGAGTGTCTCCTCAGTAGGTTTCCTGGCGGGGGGTAGAGTTTGAGCATTGAACTTCGATTCCACCATGTCTTCGTCTGCCATCCTCTGTGCGGACTTGATAGGAGCGTGGAGCTTCCTGACTACTCACGAGCACCTTAAGTCATCTTGAAAGACCTGGCAACGGTCACACCCCCCCCATCGCCATCTCTTAAGGGTTGCAGCTCTTTAGCACCTCTGTTGAAGTTGAGCGCTTTCTCGGTTTGCCTTGTGTTGTGGAGCCAAATATTATGTTTTTGAAAATCGTGTTTTTATGGAAAAGCTTAGTTTTGGCAAGCCAAGGTTAACGCACATATAAGGAACACACGGTTCTCGAACGCCTTTTCCGTTTGCTGTGGAAACGTTTTATTCCTGAACCTTTTGTGTTGTAGTTCCCCTGCGATAATATTTGTGTCGTTCTTGCGACCTTCCCCCCCCCCCCCCCCACCTAGATAGAGATAGATCCAAGGTTAACTGTTGTTAAAGATTCTTGTGTTTCCCTAGCTTTTAATTGGTTAATATCTTATCGAGTCAGCTGCTTTCATTAAGAATTTACATCCGAGTACTTTGTTTTGTACCACCAGGTTTACTCCTGGCGTTAATCCCGGGCGTAGCTAGAGCTAATATAAAAGTGGGTACATTGTGAAGTTTGATTAGTAGTTCCAATAGTTCCAGTATTAGTTCAAGTAGTTGTACCAGCAGCAGTAGCTGTTAACGATGTAACGTTGTAGAGGTCAACAAGATTAAACTGCGAAAAGTCTCCAGTCCAGAGTCTTGGTTCCCCTTGTTAAGCGAGTGCCAGTTCAGTCTCCTACACTTGGTTGCAAATTCCGGTGTACATTGGGAATGACGTTTGGCTGAAGCAGGTGGCTAGCCATGGGTAGTGAGGTACGGGTATTACGTGAGAAGGGACGCTGTGTAGGTGTGCTGTCCATTCCTTCTGATAGTGTATTCCGGAAGTCCAGTAGAGACAAGTGTGGGTCATGGCTTGCATCAATAGCTTTTTCCAAAATATTCTTTGCTATTTTAACACTGTTCTCAGCCTTCCCGTTGGATTAAGGATACCGCGGAGACTTTGTAACGTGTTCAAACTGGTGCTCTGCAGCAAACTTCTGAAACTCCGCAGAGTCGAACTGTGGGCCGTTGTCAGTAGTATGAGGCGGAGGACTAGATCAATTTATTCATGATTTCAGCAGCCTAGAATTAATGAGCAAAGGCCGTGTACGTATATAGGGGGTTTGCTGGGGTTTAATGATATGAAAGCCGTGTAGGTAGATGTGAGGGAAATTGAGAGGGAGAATAATATTGTACATGCATTGTTTTATTGTTTTAAAAGTTTTGTTATTGAATATTACATGAGTTTTTTAGAGAGATGTGTGTCTTGTATAGGAGTGAACGTACCGCCCAACCATCCGGGTGATAGAGAAAGAACAAAGACTTGTCTGAGAACCAGTGAGGGAGCACTGTCAAACCGGTCAGACTGGGTTTGAGCCCGTTTGGATTTGATGATTCAAAATGGCGGACATAGGTTGTCGGGAACGGGTCAAACCGATTTTAAGGAGATAATTTAAACTTAACGGAAAACATGCCTTTGGTATATGAAGAATACGCACAGAAACAAGCGTAAATGAACAGAGATGGAACACATGATCGAACAACATATTACAATAAACATTGAAAAGGAAAAAAAAACGTTACTGCGTAAAGGGCTTAATCGCGTACAAAATTTGATTTTGCTTTTTTAATTAGACGAAAACAAAATGAAGACGAAACCTATGTACAATGTTGAAAACTTGCCGGAAAAAGTGTTAATCAACTAATGGGTCTTCGTTGATGTAATATTTCCAAATCACTTTGGTCAATTTCCGACAATGTACACATGCCTCATCTCCATGGCATGTTCTACCGATACATGCTAGCATTCGTCTAACTTAATCGGTCAAATCAAATTTTTGTAAGCGATTTAACCCTTCATGTTTAGAGATACAGGCAATGCAACAAGGATCTCTTTCTAGCTGTGGGTGCCTCTCTGCTCAACTCTGCGAGGGAGAGAAAATAACAGACATTAAGTTAATGCTTTATTTGCGATTTTACACGTATCACAATTTCGTTTGCAGAGGAGACAAGAACGACTTGAACGAATTAAAGTTCTCAGCCATCTATAAATTAAAATAACGCAACCTTTTACGAATTACTTCACAAGAACATAAGTTAGAACAATTCTCTATTGTTACACCGGTCTAATCGAATTCGTCTGAAATTAAATTTGCAATTACTCTCATCTGTCCAAACACTTTCTGTGGTACATTTGTCCACAGCAGGGAAGTTCGTTTAGCTTAAAATCTTCTTCTAAACTGATAGCACAAGTGGATAAAACCTGCAAAACGCGAAATAAAACACACAAGCTACATCATTCGAAAATGGACACCATACTCCAAAAGACTGTTTTGTCGTTTCTTTACAAAGCGGTTGCCGATATTAATAGGTAACTAGAACCACTACGTGGAACTTACCGGGGCCCAGTGGGACACCGGATTCCATAGTTAATCTTCGTACTCTTTCCTCCACCTTCTGTGGAGGCTAATATTGACTTATTTTACATTCAGAGACAGTTTGAACACCTGCTTAGATGTAAGTAATGTACCAGTCAAATCGAAGCTTAAACATTCCCCCCCTCCCCTCGAGCATACCCCGGGCATTTGACGCCTCTTCCTACCAAGGAGAGAGGGCATTTGATCACCACTCATAGGAGGTGGGGAATGTGATCGCTAGCCTCGATTTCATGTTATGAGTTGCGCTGATTCTACGTGGGTTGATAAATCGTGGTGGAGATGGCGGAGACCGAAGTTTGACGAATTCAAAGGAAAAGTTTGCGTATTTGTGGTGGAGTGGTTGAACACCAAAGGTCTACACAAGCTGTGTTCCGTATTTGAAGGTGTTTAAGAACGATTTATATCTATAATATATAAATATGTGTTGTTTATTAAACCATGTTAACATGCACAGTCGCAGAAGAATAATAGAAACTACTGAAAAGTTAAAACAGTAATCTGGTAATTTTCCCGGAGGTGGGGGCATTTGAACAGCTTTTTGGCCCAGTGAGGGGGGAATCTGAACAAAAATTTTCCAAAAATTCAAATGTCTGGGGGGGGAGTTTAAGCTTTGATTTGACTGGTACATAATTTTAATCTTTATTTTGCCAATCAACTTATAGTAATATTAAAATATTCTTTGAATTGTGTATTTTTGTTTTGACAGTAGCAAACTTTATTAAAAACAAGTGTTCGTTTACATGAAATATTCGATTTCAAACCTGTCCTGTTGTGGCGGATAGAAAACTCAATATCCCAAAAATTGTTATTTCTTTATAACACTAACAACATTTAAAAATAAGTATTTGTTTACATGAAATATTCGCTTTTGAACTTGTGCTGATCGTGCTTATAGTAAGCTCAATATCCAGAAAACTCTCTTCATTTCTTTATAACATAAACAAACCTTTGTAAAAGTAATTGTTTACATGAAATATTCGATTTCGAGCTTGTCCTGATTGTGCTTATAGAAAGCTCAATACCCAAAAAATTGTCATAATTTCTTTATAACATTAACAAACCTTCGAAAAAATAATTGTTTGTTTATATGAAATATTCGATTTCGTACTTGTATTGATCGTGCTTATAGAAAGCTTAATACCCAAAAAATTCTCATAATTTCTTTATA
>JAHPZR010030822.1:15000-16902 GCA_019787425.1 Platygyra sinensis
GTTTAAAATCTGGACTAGTTTGATAGCTTCTAGCCTTCAAATTTAATCCGGTTTGACCGCGTCCTGTTTTTCTACCAAACTGACGATATGACGAACATGTAAAAGGAGTGTGGCGGTCCAGGTTTTTCCATTCAACTTCGACAACATGAGAAGACAAGTCAAGTTTAACCCTGAAGTCCAGCGCGCTGTTTTCAGTAAGCGAAGGACGACGAGTCGATGTCTTGAACATGTTCCAGCTACATCGTTGGTTGACGAAGACGAAATGGCCTCACGCCGTTCTGAATTTCAACTGGCAAACCTGTCAGGAAAGAGGGCCTCGCGCGAACACCATTTATTGCGAAAGAAATGTCGCCTTCGAATGCGTTAGGATATCAACGATGCATTTTGGACCGTTTACGAGCAAGCAGCTTGGAATCGATTAAATGAGGTAGCTGGAGATCGTGACGGTGACGGTCAAAGATTTGGAGGCATTTGCGCTCGAAGCTATTCTCTCTGTAAATAAAAAGGAAATTGTGAAGTTATGGCGTGAAAAATTAATGCTGATGTCTCCGACAGTTGAACAACATGAAATGGTCCCGTTTCACGATCGTTGGGTACAAAACCAATTTAAAGATCAAGAACACTTTGAAGAAATGCAATGAAGATTGCATACGAAAGCAAACAGTTCAAATGACTGGCTAACTGAGCTCGTCAATGAAATGCTTGTATCCCCAGACACTCAACCAACACCAGAATTCAACAATGAAAGAGTCTCAGAAGCGTTAACGAAACTCGAATTTCTTCAACCTGAGATATTTGAAGACCTGCAATCGTTTGTGGAACCTAATACAGAAGCAAATAAACTTAATGATTCTCCTGACATTCTTCCGACACCAGAGTTCAATTGTTATAGGAGTTCAGAAACGTCAAATAAACTCGACTTTGTCATCCCGGACGTATGCAAAGATAGACTGACTGTTTCTCCCAAAACACCACTCGACGAAGTGTTTGGCTGACGAAGATATATATTAATATTCCTGGACGACAATTGGGAGGAAATAGACTGGGAATGAAGAGAAATGCTTCATGCAACTTCAAATAGTAAAAGAGACATTATGTTGAAATGTCTAGTAAAATTTAATTCAATGTTCTATACACTACAGTAATAATTATTAAAACACCAAGGCCTACTCTGGGACCTTAAGTCGCCGTAACTTAAGGCGACTTTGGGCGATTTAAGGCGACTTAAGCTAAATTGGCAAAAAAATCATTGCGATTTTAGGCGATTTAAGGCGACTTAAGGCGATTTAAGGCGACTTAAGGAGACTTAAAGCGATTTTATTTCACTCAAGTAATAAAACTTAAAGTTAGCTAAGTCCATAAAATTCAAAAATATTCACAGAATCCCTCACAATAAACCAATATTAGCTAAAACATATGTTATGATAATTATCTTGCTTACTTTTGTATTGCTATAAGTCACCATAGTCTCAAGTATCCCAGTTTCAAACCATTTTAGCTAAAAATGGTTAGAGAATTACCACAACAGTTATTGTCCAATTATATAGTCCAAGCTAGTCAATAAATAGCCAGGAATCAATATGGCGACTGGTATATACCTAAAGTAATTATATCAAAATACGAAGCAACATCTAACAATACTATAAAAAATATGTAAATAGTGACATAACTTTAAGTTTAAGAAAATAAAGATGATTTACAGAAAACTAATAAATTTTCCACAAAATAATTAAAGTTACACAAGATTCTTCGCATGTATTAAGCTTAACTAGTAATAGTTATCACTAAAGCTGCCCCCGCTTTGATTGAAAACAATAATATTGAACGTTATTGTATGAACTAAAATTTTAATTTTTTTTGTAAACTGTATCACTCATACTGTTCAAGTAACTTAGGGATCTT